>PVKM010053284.1:0-10063 GCA_004027735.1 Carollia perspicillata | reverse complement strand
TTTGTTTTTTGTATGCTTTGAGAAAGGAAAACAAAATCAATTTGCCTTTATTATAGGATATTAATGAATTAGATGAATTATAGTACAAATGTGAACTGTTGGTGGATGTGAAAGCCCAGTGAAGAGGACTTGCTGATCACATACTCTGCTGAAAAAACTGCTTACATTGCACTGAATGCCATCTAAACACAACTACAGATGAATGGACTTTGATGGAAGATGTAATTTAAGATTCTACCACCCGCTATTTACCTTGGAAGCTATCTGAACTATGACCCAAGAATATTAAAGGCAAACTGTTAACAACTACTCAGGAGTTCTGACACCTGATTAGTCACTTTGGGTACTGGAGAGAGCACTATTGCTCCCAGGAATATTAGCACAGTCTCTATGCAAAGTCAATAGGGTGGTCAAATGTAAGTCAAATGGTCAAATATTTAAGTCATATGGTCAAATGTAAGTGGAAGCGTTTATGGCCAGAAGCCTTAAAAGCAGTATAGACGATCAAAATTAAGTTCAGTCCTGGAACCCTTTATATTACTTTTTACACTGCAGTGAGAGCTAATACAACTCTGTTCCACATCGTTCCTCACCCAGATAATCACATAGGTTCCTAAACTGTCACTCTGCTTTTCCTTTACCTTCTTATCATCTATTCTCCATTCAGCAACCAGTGTGATTTTTTAACCTATAAGTTAGATCATCTTACGTTTCTGCTCAAAATCCTCCCTGACTTCCCATCTCATTTTGAGTAAAATGCAAGATTTCTATGCAGAGCTCTTATAACTTGGGACCTAATCGAGTATCTGACCTTATTTCTATGCCCCGTGTTCATTGTGCTTCAGTCACAAAGAGAACGAGCCAGCGCCAGGTTTGGATTTCCGTGGAGACTGTTATTCCCTCCTGGGCTTCTTTTATCAGTTGTACACCAACCTTCACTTCCTCACTCCTTCAGTTTTTTTCTTCTTTTTTCTCAGATAATACTTTTTCCACGAAACATTTCACTTTATTTTACTTTGTTTATTTTGAAGGAAACAGGTTTTTAAAATGTTCTAGAGTATTTTAAATATACAATCTTTATTATATTTTTTCCATTTAAGTAGCAGTAGTACCCCATGCCACTCAGAAATCTGTCCTCTTCCTTTGCCTTATTTCCTCTTTAGCACTGAAGAGTAGTCCTATCATGTGTCACTTTCCAATTTGGAGGTTTGTCTTCTCCATTAGAATATAAGCACTCTGAGGGCAGCAAAAATTGCATGTTTTTTGCCCTGACACATAGTCAACACTTGAGAACTGTTCGTTGAATTAATTGAGTTAATAAAGAAAAAGTAGGCTTTCTGATTAAAAAGGAATAAATGAGGTTGGTACAACATCGCTGTCATTTTAGAAAAATAAAATTGGATCCTCACTGTATACCTTATAACATAATAATTTCCAGAAAGTCAATGATACAAATATGAAATAAATACCATACAATATTAGAAGCAAATTTAGAAATATATTATTTCATAATCTCAGACTGAGGAATGTTTTTACTATCACATGAGTTCCAAGAGCCATAAAAGAAAAGATTGACAAATTATACAACAAAATCTAAACTCTAATAAAAGGGCCAACATTATGATAGACTCAAAAATTAAAGAACAAAATGGAAAAATATTTACAATATACAAAGTAAAAAAAATATTATTCTCCCTAATATATACGTTTATAAGTGGATTTGAAAATGACCAATCAGGAAAGTTATGGCCAAAGAATATGAACAAACAAGTCATTGTAAAAGAGATAAAAGGGCTTTAAGTGTGAAAATTTGCTCAACAAAAGAACAAAAAAATCCAAATATATAGGGATTCAATAAAGACCTGACAGTTTGATAACAATTTTATTGTCAAGGATGCAGGGGAATAGTCAATCTCATTAAATGCTGATAAGGATATATATTGGTACAATCCCTGTGGAGGAAAATTTAACAAGATCTATCAACATTATAAATCCATATGTCCTTTGCCTCAGTAATTCAATTTCTAGGACTATATATTTCAGACATTCTAGTACCTGAACCAAATTAGAATGTATATTTGAGTGTAAAGTATATTTGTTAAAGCTTTATCTATACTACAAAAATATTGACAACTTTTAAATGAACATTAATAGAAAACTGGGTTAAATAAGTTAAGGCAAATTAAAAAATAAGAAAGGTTTTTATATATAATAAGGTAAAATTTATAACTACAGAAGCCATGATCAAAACAGAGGTTATGATATGTAAATATTTGTGTTAAGAAATTCAAGGGGGAAGGCACCTTTGTATTTCCTTGTGTATAAAAGTGCTAAAAACTTTGGGAGAATATTCAGGACATTAACAACAAGAATTACTCCTATGATCAAGTAATGAAGCAGGTTGATGAGTCAAGAGCAGAGAGGGGATGTTTCACTGCCTAACTCAATGTTTGAACTACGTAAATCCTAACTCTTCAGTTGTGTAAGTTTTTCTACTTTAAAAACATAAATCAATATTGGAATAGTAAATAGCTCTGTATGAAGTTCAGATTAGTTGTTCCAATTATGCTAAACCACGTGTCATTCCCCAACATAGCTCTCCTGTGTCCCAGTAAGTCCCACAGGTATATTTCAAAATTGATGGTACAACATAATGTGAGCCAGCAACTCCTAGAGACACACTGCCAAATTTCTACTCACACACCACAATATCATACACAGATAACGTGAATCACAGAAATGAAAACACAATGCCAGAACTCTAGTGGAGTGTTCACCAGCTCTCAGAAAAATGGAACTAGATTGAAAGGCGGACCCAGATATTAATTTATGGACCAAGAGAGCCTATTTGTAAGCATTAACACTACTTTAAACTTGATAAAAACTAAAACACAATATGCCAGAAGAACAAAGTGGGATTATAAACTTTATTTGGTAAACAAAATAATGGGCTAGTATCTACTGAAGGCACTGAAAATGCTATTAGGTGCTTAATTTCCCTGTTTAACTGAAAACAAATCTCTCTCATCACATATTTTTACGGATAAGATCAATAAATTCCTTCTCAATTAGACTACATAAAGGGAAATTATGAAAAATAAGGTATTTGATATTTTAGCAAAACCATTATACTTTTCTAGGTTGTTTAATTTTTATTATTCCAAAGAGCTTGTCCTATAGCACATTTCATTTGACTCTGTAACACATAAAAGGTTTGCATCATCTGTCATCAGTATCTTCAGATAAATATTCATAACAAAAGAGGGAAGAGATGCAGTTAGATACATGATGACCTATACAGCCTTGGGTAGGAACTTTTCAAAACAGAACAGCTAAATTCACCATATTTCTTTAACTGAATTTGCAACCTTTTATTGTTTTTTATTATTTTTTAACCCTGACCCAGGAACATTTTCTCATTGCTTGTAGAGAGAGGAAGAGAGATAGGAAGGGAGAGAGAGAAAAACATCAATGTGAGAGAGAAATATCGATTGGTTGTCTCCCATAGGCTCCCAGAATAGGTTTTATATGCACCCAGACTGAGGATCATACTCCCATGGACCAGATCCAACCTGACTCCTACGTATACATCCTGACCGGGAATTGAACCTGCAACATTTTGGTTATGGAAGGATGCTCCAACCAAGTGAGCCACACAGTCCATGGCGTGAATTTGAAACCTTTTCAAGCTGTTCTTCTAAAATGTCCCCAAAAGCAAAGATTTAATCAGATGACTGTAAGTTTTAGTATAGAAGTAAGTTTTATGTCTATATTACAAAGACATTTTAAAATTAAGAATAAAAGAAACTGACACTCTGTTGAATTGAATTTTAGAAAGATCTATCATTTGAAAATATTTCCAGACATTTAACAAGCCCAAATGTGACAAGATTTATACTTTCCCAATTTAGATGTCTAATTTGACTAATGAAGGAAAGCTTTTTGTTTGAAAATGTTTCCATTTTGGATTTATTTTGGCTTAATCTTCCTTAAGATCAAGGCAATGATACCCATTACCCATCATGGCATAACTTTCTGTTTTCTCTTGTCCTGTACCTAGCATTTTCTTATTTGTTCATTAATATTGGGCAGCTTTGGCCACTGAGAATATCCATCAGATGTTGAATGGTTACATAATCTACTTAAATATCTTAATTTCTGATTCTTGGTGTTCAACTGACATAATTAACAGAAAGTATAGTCCGTCATTTTCCTTTTTCCATTTTTTCTAAAGACAACCATTAAAAGTTGTCTGAGGATGGCCTCCAACAGAAACAAGGAAAATAGGAATACAGACATAAAATAACAAGCACCTTGCCCTCTTGTTTAATATAAATCATATATTCCCTGGGAAAGCCATCTTTTAGCCTTCCAGTGTATGTTTTTTAACATTTATGTAAGCAATGAATAAATTATAATGACAAAAATAATCTGTGGAAATAGCTACTGTTAAAAAGAAGCAACAGGCCCCAAATAAGGTCATTTGTGCTAAGCCCCATGTCAACAAACCAAGAATTAACAGCTAACGTAATTGCAGTTTTCAGCTTCTCTCAGAAATGTACCTTTAACCTGTTAACCTGGTGTGAAAAGTAATAAACAGAAACCTCATTTACGATGGAGTCAGGAGGCTGGAAGTGAGAACTCGCAGACATGTACAAATCAATGCACACTACTGACCCCAACAGAAAGAGACATCCTTGCATCTCCTACGGGAAGTGATAACTACATTGCTGCCTCAGCAGGAGGAAAAACGACAAGTCCTGGCCCAGGAACAAGACAGTCAATGGGAGACAGCCATAACTTAGCCAATGAAAAGTCTGTAAGAGCTTGAACTTGCAGTTTCCTCTAGTGGACTGTTTACAACAGCCCCTCCCAAGTCCATTAAAAAGCATTCCACTCATTTATTTCTGTAGATTTGTGCATGCTTTGCCATCAGACCTCATGTTCTGAAATGCAATTCTGTGTTCCTGTATATTACTAGAGAATTATCTGGCTGTCCATTTGTTTAAGGGCAACTCTGAAATTACCTGGTCTGCACCTGTGAGATAATCTGCCTGATAGGTCCCTTCTGCTCCCCTTAGGAGGGTGACCTTGCCTGAAACAATGTGTTCTTTGCTAATAATTTCCTTTCTCTTCTCCCTTTATGTCTTTAAAATCCTCCATTCTGTACAGCCCTTTGGAGCTCCTTTCTATTTGCTAGATGGGATGCTGCCCGACTTATGAATTGTTCAATAAAGCTAGTAAGATCTTTAAAGTTTACTGGGTTGAATTTGTATTTAATACAACAGTGCTAGTAATCTTACTGAATTGACAGCTCACCTGGAGATGTATTATTTCAACACATGTAACTTTTGCATAATACACCCCCAGAAACGATTAGATGATTAGAAATGACAGCTGCTTTGAAAAGAAGAGGAGAACAGGTTCAGAAGAAGGGACAATAGAGAACTCACAGCAGGACTGAGAAGGTCAGCAACGAAGGCTTCATCAGTCATTTCATAATCCATGGAGTGACTTCTACAAAAAAACCCAAAGAGAAGGAAAGCTGCTTAAATGTGAATCTTCAGGAAAAAATTGAGAAAATTTTAGGGTGAGATTCTAAGCAAACATATTTACAAAGAAAATGATAGGTTTTGTTGTAAGCTGCTTTTAGCACGCAAAGCCAAGTGACCCTAGCCAAAACTCTGCTGCCAGTGCTTTCGCATTTCCCCAAGCAGTTTCTCTGACAGTGAGCTGATGGGCAGAAACACCTGATTCCCAGTTCATTGACGGGATAGTCACTAAAAGGGACATGAGAGACAGCCGTCTCCAAACCAAATCCCCCCCCAAAATGCAGATAAGATAATAATGAACTGAAATAATTTACGTTACCATTAAAAAGATTACATATAGACCATAAAAAGATTCATTATCGAGTTATAAAGGTTTTCAAAATCAAGAAGTTGTGATATCAATAATCCAGAACAATGCTGAAAAATGTAATGACCCCATCTCTGTGGAAGTCATTGAAAAGCTTATGCGTTTTCTTCTAAAATAAATGTCTAATTCATTGCTTAAAGCATGACTGTGATTATTAGCTTTTTTATTAAATATTTTTATTTTATTTATTTTTAGATAGATGGGAAGGAAGGGAGAAAGAAAGGGAGGGAAACATCAATGTGTGGTTGCCTCTCATACACCCCAACCGGTGACCTGATCCACAACCCAGGCATGTGCCCTGACCAGGAATCAAACCAGCGACCCTTTGGTTCACAAACCAGTGCTCAATCCACTGAGCTACACCAGCCAGGGCAATTATTAGCTTTTTAATGAAGTGCATATAATCTAAAGATGAGACCATTCTTCCTATTTCACCAGAAATATTTAACAGTGAGAATTAAGAAAGGTGGATTTTAGCTTTGAGACTTCTATCCTATGTATGTCTTTATTATGTTAGATTACTTACTGGGTTTCCTTCGTAGAATATGCGAAGGCATGGCGTGCTCTGCTCAGATGCATTCTGTTTTCCCATTTTATAATTGTTTGTTTGGTTATCACATAGCCCAGTGAGGCAGAGTGATCAACAGTTCATAAAAAAAACCACACAGTTTTTATTGAAAATGGAGACACTAACAATATTTTATGGCATTAATAAAATCAGATTATTTTCAAATATTGCATTTGCTCTTCCAGAATATTACTTGGATGTTATGGTGAAAGATCACTGGACTCAGACTCTGACGTCGTGGGTTCAAATAGGTTATATCTCAGCAAGAGCTTGGTATCGTTGTATACATTTTATCCTCAGCTTTCTTATCCGTCCAGTTAAAGTGCCCTCAGTTCCCTTTCCAGTTCTAGCACCCTGTAATATTACATGTGAAATCTGCGTAGAAACCATGTGAGCTGTTTCATGAAGAGGGTGGTGGTGTCAATAAAAGATAAAGGCACATAAGGCAAGAACCATGTGATTGTGACTTTGTTGCTAGTTGTGATTCATTACTGTTGAAACTGCAAGACTCTAAATAAGGGTTTTAAACTCTGTAGCCATTGATTTCCTCTAGTTTAAAATAGGAAAGTGCTCTAGATCAGAGGTTTTCAACACTCAAGTTTACATATCATTTTCTACCACAAATTGTTAATTAGGAATGAATAACCACCATTAATATTTTGCAGCATACTTAAAGTGTAGCATGACACATAGCATAATGATTTCCTGTGTCATTAAGAAATCCAGGAATATGTATGGTCTTAAAATTCCTGTAACCATAGGAAATCATTAGAATCATAAAAATTTAAAACTAGGAATGAGTCGATGTGATTTAGTTTAATTACTTCAACCTATAATTTGAAAAAAAATTCTGGTATATATATTCAAGATACATTCTCTTGGTTTGTCCTTGGCCTCATGTCAATCTCCTCAGAGTCTCAACTCTTACCTTAGAAGCATTCTCCTAGAAATTAAATGAGTTACCTGCACCTAGTAAAGTGATCGTAATCACATAAGCATGGATTATTAAAGATTCATGAGCCATTCTTGATAAGTCCCATTGCACTGTTTAGGGAAGGAGATATTGAAGTTTTTAGTTGAGTTCACAAAGGTGACTTCTCCAGGGAGCTGTTGTGAATTGTTTCCAAATTTCCTAGATAGATTTTGTTCAGTTCTAAAAATATTCATTGACTACTTTTAATATTCCAGTAATTGAAGTGTTGAGAAATTAGGAAGTCAAACTTCAGATAAAGAAGAGGTGATAAACAATAAGTACAGGTTTACCATAGAGCAAAATCACTGAATAAAAAGGATTAGAGAGAGAGATTAGGTTCTTGGAATGACTACAAACTGCATTCTTAATCACATTAACCTGAGATAGAGCATGAGAAAAAGATGTGCTGCAGGTGAGAGATGGCACAGAAACACTAAAAGTCTCACTGTGTTGTATGGAGTCTCTTTCCCATGATCCTGACTGGTAGGTTAATCCCTACATCATCTGTATTGTCAAGTCTTTTTTTTTTTTTTGCTTTCTGGGATGTATTTCTTTTTTTTTAATTTTAATTGTTATTCAAGTACAGTTTTCTTTCGTTTACTCCCGTCCCAGGCCACCCCTTTAGTGCTCCCCACCTCCCTCCCATTTCCACCCCCCTTAGTTTTTGTCCATGTGTCCTTTATACTTGTTCCTATAATCCCCTCCCTTTTTCCCTGAAATTCCCTCCCCTCTCTCCTCTGGATACTGTCATCCCCTTTTCTATTTCAATGTCTTTGGTTATATTTTGCTTGCTTGTTTGTTTAGTTGCTTAGGTTCCTGTTAAAGGTGAGATCATATGGTATTTGTCTTTTACTTCCTGGCTTATTTCACTCAGCATAATACTTTCTGTGGAGTCTTTATAACCTGCTTAGAGCTACTCTAAGAGACAAAGATGAGGTCAGTGCTTGAGTCCCACTTATAGGGGCTCGTCTGGTAAATGTGAACATGAAGGGTCACCATAGAGGACAACAGGATTCCTGTTATGGGTGCCTGGGAATGTGACTAAGTAAAAGTTCTATAAATTTCCATGTTCATTCTTACAAGACGATAAATCTCCATAGTTAATTTAACCACAACAATTTAAGACTTCAATTAAATCCTGTCTCTACTGATCAATAGCTATAGATTTGGGGTCAAGTGACTTAGATTTTCTGAATCTCAATATCCCACATGTAAAATGGAACAAAAAGAGTACCCAGTTCACAGGGTCGTTGTTAGGATTAAAGTATATAATCCATACAAGGTGGCTAGAACAGTGCTTGCAAAGCAGTGAGAAGTGAATAAATGCTAGCTTTCATTGTATGTAGAAGTAGTGCGGCCTTGTCTGCATCCTCCACACAATTTTCATTTGATGAAGGCTCTCTGGACTTCAGTTACCTGGCTCTAGGTCCCTGTTAACAGCAGCCTACTGAAAAGAATAGTCGATGTATTATTTTAGTAATCTAGTAGTTACTTTAT
The DNA here is from genome assembly GCA_004027735.1 of Carollia perspicillata. Lineage (NCBI taxonomy): Eukaryota > Metazoa > Chordata > Mammalia > Chiroptera > Phyllostomidae > Carollia > Carollia perspicillata. Next base: position 1,106 of record PVKM010053284.1, on the reverse strand, counting down.
AAGGCACTATTCTTACAGAAACCAAGAATGTATTATGAATTCATTGCAAAGTCATAGCAACCACAATTGTGTGGCAACTGCTGAATTAGACTCACAATGTTCTCAAACACTAAAATCAAATTAAGTGGCTGTCCTATTAATAGCACTACTTATTCAGCTCCTTTCCTCTTTAAAGCACTTTATAAACATTAACTAATTAATTCTCAAACTCTTATGAGATAGGTAAATAATTGTTAGCTCCCTGTTTGAGGAAACTAAGGTTGAGGTTAAGTGTTTGCTTGCTCAGGGCAATAGAGTAAGGCAATATTTGATTCGCTAATTAGGGCATTCTAATTTATATTCATTTATTTTGGACACTATTGATGTTTTAATGGTAACTTATTATATTATATTGCACTAACTTATTTCTGTCATATAACAGATTGAAACATGTAGTTCATTGCTGATTGATGAAAATCAGGTAGAAAATACTCAAGAACTATTGTTTCCTATCGCTCACTATGTCTCCAATAGGCTACACAGCTGATGAGCCAGAAATCACCAGTCATTTCATTTGACATCTTTATCCTTTACAGATACTTGTGCACACACACAGACCACACATCTAATTTCCCATAACAGAATGTAGGTTTCCTAATGTTAGGTATCATACCTTATTCACCTTGATATCTCCACAGTCATATAATACATGCTCTCCAGATGTATAAAGTGAAAAATAGAGACACTTATTGAAGAAAATACTTGGTACAAGAAATATTGTACATAGGACAATCGTGGGACCTAACACAGTCCTCCCACAGTCTCTTTCACTGTTCAAAACTCTGCAAAATCCTTTGTTGGAATCATCATGAGCTGCCCTGTCATATTTTCTTGAACTTCATGAACAATCTGAAATCTCTTTTCTGTCAAAGGTAATTTTAGTTTGGTGAAAAGCCAGAAGTCACAGAGATATAGGGGGGCTGAGTCACCTGGGTGATTTGATGTTTTGCCAAAAACAACATCTTAATTTCTAGCTTATTTCTAGAGGTAGTGTAATATGTTAATCTTTACAAGATTAACACCTTTACAAGAAGTAATGCATGAGCAGTATCAATATCATGATGAAG
>PVKM010053283.1:0-10064 GCA_004027735.1 Carollia perspicillata | reverse complement strand
AATAAAATACCTAGGAATAAACCTAACCAAGGAGATAAAAGACCTGTACTCAGAAAACTACACAACACTGAAAAATGAAATCAAGGAAGACACAAACAAATGAAAACATATGCCGTGTTCATGGATTGGAAGAATTAACATCATCAAAATGTCCATATTACCCAAAGCAATATACAGATTCAATGCAATACCTATCAAAGTACTAATGGCATATTTCACAGACATAGAACAAACACTTCAAAAGTTTATATGGAACCATAAACGACCCCAAATAGCAGCTGCAATTTTGAGAAAGAAGAACAAAGTAGGAGGAATCACAATACCTGATACCAAACTGTATTACAAGGCCAGTGTAATCAAAATAGCCTGGTACTGGCATAAAATCAGGCACATAGACCAATGGAACAGAACAGAGAGCCCAGAAATAAACCCAAGTCTCTACAGTCAGTTAATATTCAACAAAGGGGCAACACCATAAAATGGAGTAAAAATAGTCTCTTCAACAAATGGTGTTGGGAGACTGGGACAGCTATGTGCAAAAAAATGAAACTTGACCACGAACTTACACCTTACACAAAAATAAATCCAAGATGGATAAAAGACTTAAATATAAGCTGTGACACCATTAAAATCCTAGAGAAGAACATGGGCAGGAAAATATCAGATATCTCATGCAGCAACATTTTTACTGATATGTCCCCCAAAGCAAGGGATATAAAAGAAAGAATAAACAAATGGGATCTCATCAAAATAAAAAGCTTCTGCACAGCTAAAGAAAACAGCATTAAAATAAAAAGAGAAACAACTATATGGCAAAACATATTTGCCAATGATACCTCAGACAAGGGTTTAATCTCCAAAATATACAAAGAACTTACACGACTCCACTCCAAGAAGACAAGCAACACAATTAAAAAATGGGCAAAGGACTTGGACAGGCATTTCTCCAAAGAGGACATACAGAGGATTCAGAGACACATGAAAAGATGCTCAATATTGCTAGCCATCAGATAAATGCAAATTAAAACCACAATGAGATACCATTTTACACTGGTAAGAATGGCCATCATAAACAAAGCAACAAACAACAAGTGTTGGAGAGGTTGTGGAGGAAAGGGAACCCTAGTGCAGTGTTGGTGGGATTGCAGACTGGTACAACCACTATGGAAAACAGTATGGAATTTTCTCAGAAAACTAAAAATGGAACTGCCTTTTGACCCAGCAATTCCACTGCTAGGATTATATCCCAAGAACCCTGAAACACCAATCCAAAAGAACCTATGCACCCCAATGTTCATAGCAGCACAATTTACAATAGCCAAGTGTTGGAAGAAACCTAGATGTCCATCAGTAAATGAATGGATCAAAAAACTATGGTACATATACACAATGGAATTCTATGCAGCAGAAAGAAAGAAGGAGCTCCTACCCTTTGCAACAGCATGGATGGAACTGGAAAACATTATGCTGAGTGAAATAAGCCAGGCAGTAAAAGACAAATGTCATATGATCTCACCTTTAACAGGAACCTAAGCAAACAAAACAAAGAAGCAAGCAAAATACAACCAAAGGCATTGAAATAGAAAACAGGCTGATAGTAACCAGAGGGGAGAGGGGAGGGAATTTCAGAGGAAAAAGGGAAGGGATAACAGGAACAAATATAAAGGACATATGGACAAAAACTAAGTGGGGTGGAAATGTGAGGGAGGTGGGGAGCACTAGGGGGGTGGACTGGAATGGGAGTAAAAGACAGAAAACTCTACTTGAATAACAATTAAAATAAAATTAAAAAGAAAATCCTATACACTCCACCGAAAAACTGCTTAACCTAATAACTGGTTTTGGCAAAACAGTGGGCTACGAAGTCAATATTCTGAAATCAAAGGCATTTTTGCATACCAATAATGAAACATCAGAAACAGAAATCAGGAAAAAAATCCCATTTGATATAGCAAAAAGAAAAAGAAAATACCTAGGAATAAACCTAACCAAGGAGATAAAAGACCTGTATGCAGAAAACTACACAACACTGAAGAAAGAAATCAAGGAAGATACAAACAAATGGAAACATATACCATGTTCATGGATTGGAAGAATCAACATCATCAAAATGTCCATACTACCCAAAGCAATTTATAGTTTCAATGCAATACCTATTAAAGTATCAATTTCATATTTCACAGACATAGAACAAACACATCAAAAATTTACATGGAACCATAAATGACCCCAAATAACTGCAGCAATTTTGAGAAAGAAGAACAAAGTTGGAAGGATCACAATACCTGATATCAAACTTTATTATAAGGCCATTGTACTCAAAACAGCCTGGTACTGGCATAAAAACAGACACATAAATCAATGGAACAGAATAGAGAGGCCAGAAATAACCCCAACTCTCCATAGTCAATTAATATTTGACAAAGTGGGCAGCAACGTAAAATGTAGTAAGAATAGCCTCTTCAACAAATGGTGTTGGGAAAGCTGGACAACTACATGCAAAAAAACGAAACTTGACCACCAACTTACACCATACACAAAAATAAATTCAAGATGGATAAAAGACTTAAATATAAGTCGTGATACCATAAAAGTCCTTCAGGAGAACATAGGCAGGAAAATCTCAGATATTCCACTCAGCAATATCTTCATTGATATGTCCCCTAGAGCAAGGGACATAAAGTAAAGAATAAACAAATGGTATCTCATAAAAATGAAAACTTCTACATGGCTAAAGAAAAGAGCATTAAAATGAAAAAAGAACCAACCATATGGGAAAACATATTTGCCAAGGTTACCTCAGACAAAGGTTTGATCTCCAAAATATATAAAGAACTCACATGAATCCGCTCTAGGAAGACAAACAACCCAATTAAAAAATGGGCAAAGGACTTGAACAGACACTTCTCCAAGAAGGACATACAAAGGGTTCAGATTTCCAGTACAAATATTTGGTACTAGAACCCTAACTGCTGCTAGAGAAGTGCAACTGTATAAAAAAATTGGTATTTAAATTCAAAAGAACCTATGCACTTCAATGTTCAGAGCAGCACAATTTACAATAGCCAAGTGCTGGAAGCAACCTAAATAAATGCCCACAAGTAAGTGACTGTATTAAAAAACTGGTACATTTACACGATGGAATTCTATGCAGCAGAAAGAAAGGAGCCCCTACCCTTCACAACAGCATGGATGGAACTGGAGAGCATTATGCTAAGTGAAATAAGCCAGGCAGTGAGAGACAAATACCATATGATCTCACCTGTAAATGGAACCCAATCAACAAAACAAATATACAAACAACATATAAGCAGAAACATTGAAATAAAGAACAAACTGACAGTAACCAGGGGGGAGGGGGAGAGGAATAATGGGGGGAAATAGGGGAAGGACCATCAAAGAAGATGTATAAAAGACACATGGACAAAGCCGAAGGGGGTAGGTTGCAGGGTGGGAGGCAGGGATAAGTGGGACAGGGGGGTCATGGTGGGGTGAAAATGAAGACAACTCTACTTGAACAACAATACAAAAATAAAAATTTCTCATAAAAAACTGGTGTTGAAATAGAAAATTTTGCAGACCGAGAACAGAAAATAATTGTTCTAGGATTGCTTGTGTATCCTACAGTTTGTGGGGTTGGGGTTGGTGGTGCGGTATTTATGTGAACCTCTACCGCTAACAGTGGTTCTCAACCTGGCACAGGGTCTTTGCCCCCTAGGGGACATTAGGCGATGTCTGGAGACACCATTGTAATCACCAGTGAGGGATTTGAAGTTCCACTGGCACCTAGTGACTGAAGGCCAGGGATGCTGCAGTCCCTACAGTAAAGAATTACTTGGCTCAAAAGTGCTGAGTTTGAGAAACTTCGTGACAGTTCCCTGTAGCTTTGGAGAGAGAGAATAAACAGAAGCCCTACCGTTGGCAGTGTAGGGAAAATTTTGTGCTTCAGTGGAAAACTGTGCACTGTCTACTGTAGAGGATCCCTTCCAGGTTTTGAGTCTCGTTTTATAACAGGTATTTTGCAGGTCTGTCCATTACAGCTAACCCACAGCGATACTGGCAGAGATGCAACTGACTCCCCTCTTCCACCACAGAACAAGTTTGCTTTGTCTCCACTGGCACATTCGTTTCAATATTTCTTCACTCCATGTAAGTTTGATTATTCCGACTTCTATTTTAAACTGGTTGTAACACCTCACCAGTTTCCTCGTTAATGAATTAAAGGAAATAATTAGCATGCTCACTTTTAACCTGTGCGAGAGTCAAATGTTACCTTTTTTTGGAGAATATTCTTTTAACTGCATCGCCCACCTTTGAGGTACTGAAGGGATGGAATCATTTCCACTGGAAGATGCCCTGGCCTTGGCAACGGAGACAGAAACCTGGACTTCCACGTGAGCTTCAAAACGACAGGTGTTTTGCCTGTGTGGCCCGTCGTTGTATTCCTGGTAACTAGGGCAGCCCTCAGCAGCTAGTAAATTCTCCATAAATATTTATTGAGTGAATATTTGAGGCAATTGGCTGGAAATCTGCTTTAGCTGAAACAGATGGAGAAGGAAGAGATGTATTCTCAATGAGGGCAAAGGAGGGCGGACTTCTTTAAATAGAGGGAAAAGTTACCTTGAAAATGGGAAAGAATTTGTGTTAAATTTCGTGGGACGCTGGCGTTTGGGGCCCCTTCCATTGCTGGTGGCTGCCAGTCTAAGCAGTTGAATATAATTAAGAACAGGTGGCGACTTCTCTCCTTAGTGGACAGTGTGGTTTGGGATAAGCTCATTTATTTCAAAGACATCTGGGATAAAAATTAAAGGCATTCATAAAATATGAAGTCACTCCCACATGGATGCGTCTCCACAAGAGAGACTGCCCTACTCTAAGGTCTCGTCCACATTCCTACTGCTGGCAAAAAACAACAGGGTCAGGGCTAACACCCCGTTTTCCGCAGCATGGAAAGACAGAAATAACTAGGATTCACCCAAAACGCGTTACACCACAGGGTTTGGGCAGGACGCCGAGTCCGCAGCCCACGATTACTGCGTCCGTCGCAAAGCACTGTGGGGCTGGTAGTCCAGGCTAGGGCGCTGCTTCCGGCTGCGGAAGCCCCAGAACTACATTTCCCCGTCAGGCCCGCGACTGGGCGGGCTGTGCGCAGCACCACCAGACTCCGGAAAGAACCCGGGGTAGGATCGTTGCCGAGCCAGGACCCAACCACCAGTAGGCAGCGGCCTCTGTCCTTCAGCACCTTCTGTGGGCGGGCGCTGGCCTCACTCCTCTGGCGGGGGCGCGGCCTCCGGAGGAGGCAGGAACGGTTGTGGCGTCCCGGGCTACCAGGACCGAACAGGGGCGGGTGGCTTGGAAGCCCACGGTGTCTTCCCGGCACCCTACGTGATGTCCAAGGCCGAGGATGCCAAGAAACTTGCAGCCTCGCGGCGGCGGAAAATCACGCGAAGATGAGCCGCTCTGGGCTGTGTGATAGGCTCGTGTGGGGCTCTGCCAGGGCACCCTACTACCTAGAAGGGCTTGAGGTGGGGGAGAGGGAGAGGGTGTGCATTTTCTCCGGGTTTACTTCCCTGCTCCTTAAAGGCCGTTGTGATGTGGGATCTACTGGGAGCGAGCTTTCTAAAGACTACTGTCTGGCACGACAACAGGTTTGCGAAGTGAAGCTTGGTGGTCTCTGACATAGAGTGGGACTGGAAGGGACTTGCCTCAGGTTTCCTTAACAAATGGAAACTGATGAGTTCTGAGCTGCCTAGAAGGTATTCTCACATTCCTGGAAAGCTGCCTTGTAAACTGCATTGAAATTTCACTCCAAGTAGGTTTTAGTTTGGCGTGCACCAACCAAGAAGGAAGGGGAGACAGAGTCCAAGGGGAACCTTTGGAACCCAAGTAAAGTGTCTCTGTCCTTTGGTGGAGTTTCTTTGGTTTTATTGGCTTTTTGCATTTCTTTTCTGCTTAGAAAATGGTATCATTTTCTAGTGATAGTTCCTTTTATTGATTATGCATTAGTTTACAAAGTTATTTTGCATAGATGATGTTTGATCCCCCAAGCCCTGGTTAAGTGGGAGGGACCTCTGTGGGGCAAACGGGCTCAGCATGTTCTGTAGAAGGAATGGTCAAGGGTCTTCCAGAACCCAACCTGAGTGACTCCTGTTCCCTCACTCTTCCACCAGTTCCACGACTGCCCTGTCCTGGTGTAACTTGTTCCAAGCCTGGTTAGCAATAGGATTTTCTGTGGGAATTCAGAGTTAATGTAAAATGTGTAATCTGGCTCTACTTTTGGGATTCAGTGTTTCAGCTGCAAAATTGGGACAATAAACCAAGATTTCAAAATGTCTGAATCAAGTGAATAGCTAATGGATGGTACACGAAATCAATACAATTTAAAAAGCCCCATATCTTAGATTTTGTATTAACCTATTTACATTAATATTTGGTTGTGCACGTCTCCCTGACCTTCGTTTCATAATTATGTTTATTTTCAATAAAAATTTGTAAGCCCCCGCCTCAGGCTAGAGCCTCTAAAACACTGGATTCCAGCCACATTATTCCATGAAGTAACTAGGGGATCCGGGGAGATCTCCACTGGCCTTTGGGTGGCCCCTCACCAAATCTCAGTAGCACCCACTTTCCCTACCAACATTCTTTCCTGAGATGCCAACACTACTTGAATTTTGTATTTTCTGCTCTTTAATACAGATTTATTCATTTTATTTGCTTGCCAGAGGTATTTTTTTTTTTTGAGTGCCCAGCAGTGTCCGGCAGTTGGTATGGCCACCAGAAATGTGGCTAGAGGAAGGAGAAGGTTCTGGTCCTGGGTAGTTTTCATGTGGGGTAACTAATTCAGATCCACATACTTGTTGAGCATATTCATGTACTAAATTGTCGTGTACTTAGTTGCTCTCTACTGGGGGTATCCTTTGCTCCATTGAAGGCTATGTTCTCCTCTAGCACTTTGTGACTTGGATTTGTTTTACTCACTTGTGTAAGATTATTGGGGTTGGATATATGCTGTTGATGCCATCTTTGGAATGTTCTTAGAGCTGACCCTTCGCTTTGACTTACCAGCTGGCCCAATTTTGTCTCTCCCAAGGACCAGATGATAGCGGTTGCCCTTATTGTTACAGAACAGACCACACATACAGGGCCAAGGAGGGTCACAATATACTAATACCGAAAGGACCCCCTACCAGGTTCGTTATGTCCACTACCAGATAGGAAAGATGTCTCTCAATGCCAGAGATTTGTGAAAAGGAAAGGAAATGTTTATTTAATGCTATACAGGCTTAAAGTAGTGACCTACTGTCTTCATTAAAACACCCAAGTCCTTTTGGACACCCATAGACGCCCACAGTGCTTCCTTCTCCCCCTGCCCTAATTTGGGTTCTGTAACTCAGGAAAAGAAGTAGACATCCATGACTCAGGTTGCCAGCACCATCAGCTGTGTCGCCATCCAGGCAGGATCTCTAATTAATCCAAAGCCCTGTGGCATCTTCTCATGGCCTACTGGCAAGAGTTCTTTCACCCTTCTTCCAGGCAAAGTCTCTCCTGTTTCCCAGGCCACGTGGCCAAAGGGAGCACCCCAAAGCCTCGTGGTCCTCTCCCCTCCCAAAGCTGTGGGGGTCCCCACTCTGGCCAAAACTTCATGGTCATCTTCATTCCACCAAAGCTGTGGGGAGTGGGGGTTTGCCACTCTGGCCAAAAGCCGAGTGGTGGTTCTCTGCTAAAGCCACATGGTGATTCTCTCTCATAGGGCTGTGGGAGTCCCCACTCTGGCCAAAAGTGCATGTCTCTCTCCTCACATGGCTCGGGGGTCTGCACTCTGCCAGAAGTCTGTGGCTCTCCCCCTGTACTGCCACAGCCACGTGGCCCTCTCCCCTCCCAAAGCTGCCCGTGGCTCTCTCCTCAATGGCTGTTGCGGCTGGGTTTAAATCCCCATGCCGATCCTCTGCAGCCTCATTTCCGACTCCTCCCACAATCGGCTACACTTGCCAGCACTCCCATATCCTTCCACCTTTCCTGGGCCGCCACGGTGAGTCTGGGCAGGTGTGGCTCCCTGGCGTGGAGCCAATCTTCTCCAAGTTCTCATCTAAGCGCCATAACCTGGGGACCTGCCTCCCAGTTACGTCTTGGGGGGATGTCCCTTCCATCCCCCTGGCTCAAAGCCTGGCCACAGCTATTTAACATGTCTATGCAACCAGTTAAAGGTTTTAGATATGTTAAATGGCCCTGCCAGAGGTGAGCTGCAAATGTGTGGCTGTACAAAACAGCTCTGCCTGTTCCTGCTCCATGTGTCCCTTCTTCCAACTCACACCTGTGGGAGGAAGGGGTGAGGACATCTTAGATATTTCCTGGACACCTTGAGTTCTGGACCCCATTCCAAATCCCTTTTTGGGGGGCCCCCCTCTCGGCTGCACCCTGTAACATTACCTCGTCCCCTTGTAACAGAAACACATCCCACCCCGAAGTCTCTCCGTACCATGGTTCTTCTGTGCCTGCCACTGATAGGAATTGTGGCTCTCAATGCCAGAGTCTGGTAAAGAGAAAAGGAACTATTCAATTATAAGCTTTATAGGTTTAGAAAAATGATGGAATTCTACTGTTAAATTGGTATAGGGAAGTGACCTAAACCCAATAGGCCTTAGCACAGGGTCCCCCTCCCCCAATTCAAACGCCAATAGATAAGCTACTAACTAACCAAATAAGGAAATCTGAACTAACCTCTGCATTCCTCTGCATTCCGCTTCTGTATCTCGCTTCTGCCACGTAGCCCAGAACGGGTAGAGTATATAAGCTCCTTAACTCCTTTGTTCGAGGCCCAGAATTTGGAGCTAGGCTCCTCTGGGACCATGCGTGAATAAAGGATCGTTCTCTTAACCCTTCCGGTGTATGGTTGTTTCGGTTTTCTGTAACAAAATCTCACTCCCTTCAGAAAGGAAGATACCCACAAGCACACAGTCCTGCCCTCCCCACCTTTGCCCTGTCAGGCCAGTCTCAGAGCGTGCCAGTCAGAAGTACTGTCCTCCAGAAGGGAAAAAACAGACATTGGCAGCTCACTTCTCCCAGTTCCTTCCAGTAGTCCATGCTCAGCTGAGCAGGTCTCCCACGGCTCCCAGCACCACCAGCTGTGTCGCCTGGATCTCCAGTTCTTAATTCAAAACCACCTGCTCCTTCCGAAGTCTTTTCACCCCTTTTCCTCCCACGTGGTCTCATATTGCCCTCATTGTCTCGCTGCACATGGCAGGCCACCTTTTTGTTTAAATCCCAGCTTGGAACCTCTTCCATAACCCCGTTTCTGACTCCCTCTACCATCGGCTACACCTGCTGGCACTCCCATATTCTCTGCCTTTCTTTGCTGCCGTAGTTACACCAGGCAGGCTTGGCCCGTATAATGGAGCCAACTATCTCCAAGCTCTCACACAGGCGCTGTAACCCAGGGGAGCTACCTCCCAGCTACATCACAGGTCAAAGTCATGCCCATCTTCCTGGCTCTTCACAGGCTAGGAAGCTAGCCTGCTGTTATTGATACGCAAAATAACTCTCAATCCCTGTACTGCTGCTTTTTCCGGCCCCCAAGCTAGGATTTTGCAGGGTGGGGCTTGGGGCCTCTCAGCCTGCACTGGGTTACACCCTCTATTGTCCTCCAAGTGGTGCATTATCATCTTCTACAGAGCAAGTTTCATTATGGGCTTCCCTTGCCAAATGAATTCATTGTTAATTAGTTGCTGGAACCTAAGGCATTTGAAAGGAAATGATGTTTCAGCAAATGGAACTCTCTGAAGTTGCTTATTCAAAGTGAGGTTGTATAGGGGATTTATTAATATTGTTAAGAGATGGTTTTTCAAAGAGGTAAAATGATGACTTTTATACATACATATAAACATATAACAAAGATTTTATTTAACTCATTAAATCAATGAGAGAACTGGAAAAGATATACCAGTTCACAGGAAATGCTGTCAAAAATGGTAAAATTGACAAGATCTGTCTTTAGAGTAGTAATTAAATAAATCTCACAAAACACAATTAATTTGCATTGCTGTGGATGAGAATTACTTGTATTTTTT
>PVKM010053282.1:0-10063 GCA_004027735.1 Carollia perspicillata | reverse complement strand
AGAGCCTCCCCTCCATGTCTTTAAAGCCTCCCCAGTACAGGCTTCTTTGATCCCTATAAAGGATTTTAATTACACAAAGATCTGAATCTCTTGATTAATATTCAGTATGCATTAGCGTTTATTTCCATCAAACAGAAATACTTTTAGAAGCCCAAACAGCCACTACCTTTGCAACTTACTACCATCATTTTATTACCACTATCTTCAAGGACACCAATGTCAAGTTTTAAGGTGGCAGCTTTTAAAAATAAGTGCCTTTTTAAAAAAATTTTATGGGTGCCACACCAAGATCTGGCCTCCATAATTCCCCCACACCCTGGCCCTCTGGCCTTCTCCATTGAGCACTCCACCCCAGATGAGCTGGGAAGTGGCCAGACCACAGCTGGGGATGGTTGGCTGCATAAGCCTGACCTTGGCAGCTGGGATGGTGTGTGCTGTTCAGGAGGCCTGTGTTATAATAGCCTCAGTGTTGGAGAGCAACATGCCGGCAGAGGGCTGAACAAAGGGTTGCTTGTATGAGCTGGCCCATTTTGGTTGCTGTTACTGTTAGCTGGCTCTGCGGGCCATCAGATCCTCCAGCTCTCTCCCCATCCCCTCTCTTTTCTCCCAAGGACAGCTTGAGTGTTACCCCAGACACCAGCGCCTCTTCCGCACTCCTGTTCTTGGTATCAAGGCCATGTGGTCATACCCAGGACCACAGAAAACACCACCAAAGCAATGTAAACAGAGCAGCTCATATTTACCAAACACCTACTAGGTGTGTGCCAGACATGCGTTTGCTCATGGGATCCTCACCACAAACCTAGAAGGTAGATCTCGTACTATTTAAATGCGTGAGGAAGCCGGGGCTAGCACGCTCCACGGGCTTGGGCAGTGCCGCACGGCTAGCAAGCAGAGGCTCTGTCTAGCCTCACGGCTGCTGATCCTCCTTTTGCTGTTCAGATTCTTTTAACTTTGGCCAATGTGCAAATTTGGGAGAGACGTGGAGTAGACTGCCCCACTGAGCCAGGGACCAAAATTATAAGGGAAGGGTTAGAATAAACGGGCAGAATCGAACAAGGCAGAGATTCACAAGGAGAGAAAAAATACACCAGACTTCAAAACATCTCATGCGTAACTACAAATATCTATAAGGACATCATGTGGCCAACACCTAAGTCAACGCTGATGCTTGAAGCAAAACTAATAATTACAGTGCTAACAGCTAACTTATTGCACATGTACTAGATACCAGCACTGTGCTAAGTACTGTCCTTGTATTAACTAATTTAATCCCCTTTTCAAATAAACACACAATCTTGTGAGGTTAGGGCCATTAGTATTCCCGGTTCACAAAAGAGGAAACTGAAGCTCTGAAAGTTCATAAAGTAATTAATTTCCCATGAACCCCTCACTACTAAGTGGCAGAGCCAAGTTTAGAACCATGCAACCTGATTGAAATTCTGCCGTGGCACCCTCTGAGCTTTACAGAGGCTCATGAGATAACCTGATACAATTGCAGTTTCTAGAATGAGGGGAGTGCGTCCCATGCTGCCGTGTGCCACACCCAGCCACACACAACTACCGTATCCAGTCCAGCAGGCATGTTGTAAAGTAACGACCATCAAGTCAGGAGCTCCTTCAGAGGAGAAGAGCCAACATGGCAAAGGAGCCTGAGCTACATTCCATGAGGAACAGCTGAAGGAGTTGGCCATAGATCCCTGAAGAAGATGCTTCTTCATATTCTTCAAATACCAGAAGGGCTTGTTCGTGGAAAGGACCCGACTTATTTTTGATGGCCTCCATGGCTGGATCTAACACCGGAGGATGACGGTCACACGGAGACAACCTTCAGCCCAGCAGTCCATCGGAGCGGGTAAGAAAAGGAGGGACAGGACTTGCACTTCACTGGAGGGGCTCTCAGAGGTTTGACCACTACACGGCAAAGCATGGTCATGGGGACCCCAAACTGCGGAAGCACAGCTGGACAAGGTATAGTAGTGTGCCCTGTGCACAGCGATCCCCCCAGCTTCAAGATGATCTGCCCCCACCCCTCTACTCTCAGAGACGACCTGTCTGTAACCGCTCTGTATTATCTGAGCCTTCCCTCCACCCTCATCCCTGCTCCAACCACAGACAATGGAATAGGGGCAGATGCCTGACCTAAACAAAGCCATCAGATGCCCTACCCTGGTACCCTAGCCTTGGAAATGGACAGTAATAGAAAACATCCTAGTGGCCAACCCTGTCTCTTGTGAGCTTGTGAGCTTTAGGGCAGCCGTGCTCTACCCAGCAGCCAGAGGAGCAAAGAAATCCGTCTGCAGGAACAAACGAGGGAGCACAACAAGAAGAATCTTCCCATTCCGTGTGCCAAGCACTGTCTGAGGCCGGCTGCTCCCCTGCCCCCATATCCTTTTACAGAATATTCCCCTGGAAACGTCAGCACTTCTAACTGAAAGAATCCTGATTACGAGAGTGGCTGGCCCGTCAGGTCCCTCCACTGGTCTGCAACTGGAGCACCTGTTCCAACTCAGACCTTTGAAGTCGGTTCCTGAACAATAGTATGCTTATTGAGATAAGATCCTAAAATATTTATCTTTGGGCTTTTTCTTTCTGCCCTCACTTGCTGAACTTGAAAAGAGCTGGAGGGCCTGAGCACAGCGCAACTTCAAGTCTGTGCAGTCGCAAAGATTAGAGAGAACCTGTTTCCCTGATGGGGCAGAATTTTGAGCTGAAAGGATACAGAGAAAAGAAAACAGGTAATATTCAGACTCTTACTTCCGAGTTAGACTCTTGGACATCAAAAGACAAAAGACAAAGCCCTGAGTGGAAGAGAACATAGAGTTCATGCTGTGATAAAGACCAGAAAGTAATGAAGGGGAAAGAGCAACCGAGCAGCATCCCCGCTCCCTATGAGACAAGGTGAAGGTCGCCAGGAGTGGGAGAGGGGATGAGCATGGTGGGTCCGTGACCCTGGGGGGCTCTGTGGCCAGAGATAAGGAGACTAGAGCTGGTGTGGGGTACAGGAATGCCTCTCAGAGAGGCAAGTCTGTGTTGAGAGGCATCTGAGCCCCTGATGGGCCAATGGAACACATGCAGATCATCCCAGCCCTTCAAGGGAGCCGCTCTGGTGCAGGGGCTGTGTCCGCCAATCCCTGGGCAGCCTGGGCCTTCCATCAACAGCAGCCTGCACATCCCTGGCTCATCCAGAAACCTCTGCTACAAGACTATGCTAAGCTCCCATCAGAATTACCCCATACGGCCCCTCTCTTATCAACTACACTGAATGCTTTAGTGTCCCTCAAACCGAACATGGAGCTCAGCCCTGGAGGAGCCATGGGGGTGTGTAAGTGAATGCCCCAGCTCGTGGGCTGGGTGGTACATCAGTGAGGGGACCAACCCTCCACAACACACAATCCAACAGGTTCTAATGACTGAATTTAGAGAGCACTTGGGGTTCCCCTGCAGGGAAGATCACAAAGGAGGGCCCTTGAAGGGGGTGGGTACTGAAGAAAAGAATAACAAAGTCACCTGCTCTTTTTCTGTTCATGAGTAATGTACAAAATCAGTCATTTAGAATCTGATGTATACATCTTGGGGTTTGGGCACTGAAAGACGGTCTACCAAATCTTGTGAACAAGTGGAAAACACAGGCTAAGTTGTTAACTGTATTAAAGGATCTACACTGAATAGCTGACTTTTAAAATATTCAGAGATTAGAGCGAATTATATCCACTGACTGAATCATCCCAAAGTTTACTGTTTGTTACAAGGGAAGGTATCAGCAGGGTATATGAACTCCAAAATGGAATGTGCATTTTTCTAATAGAGAAGCCGTATCAATGTGGGGGAGGGAAAAATTTTTTTTAAAAAGAAGCCTTATCGTTTGGCAATTTTTTCAGAGATGATGTTTGTTAATAAAATTGGCATATTTCGCTGATATTTTCAGTATTTTTAATGAACTAAATTTGAAACCATAGAGGAAAATCAACAAGCTACTCAGCATACCCAGGGATTTCAAAAGATTGCATTTGCCTAGTAAGGCTTAAGTAATTGCCCAGCCTACTAAATGTTCCCAATATTGTTACAACATATCAAATAGAACATTACTAATGAACACAGCCCAAATGAAACAGAATTAGAGATTTGTTACAATTCCCCAAACTTTTCATTTTTAAATTTCCAAAAGAGAAATTCAAACATTAAAGAAAAACACTTGGATAACAAATTCATTTTCTTTTCCAAACCCTGATTCGGTAACTGGGCTTAACTTGGTGTTGTCCAAAGAAAAGAATAAATCATTAAACATTTGCACTGAAAACTGATTGCAAGACTTATATTTATGTTCACTATTTTGGATTAAGATTGAGTAAGAATTT
The DNA here is from genome assembly GCA_004027735.1 of Carollia perspicillata. Taxonomy (NCBI): domain Eukaryota; kingdom Metazoa; phylum Chordata; class Mammalia; order Chiroptera; family Phyllostomidae; genus Carollia; species Carollia perspicillata. The sequence continues at coordinate 5,705 of PVKM010053282.1, read as the reverse complement.
CTTAAGTTAAATAGAAAAAGTATCATTCACAGTAAGTCATTTGGGTGAACCAAATTTTCAACTTTGCATTAAAAACAAAGAAAAACTGTGATCAGCAGTTCACCAGGTATGCTTGAAGTCTTGCCTTTATGTGTCTTAGTGTGCGAGGCAGCTAGGCCTGAGCAGAGCAAGGACAACGGCCCAGGTACAGGAGCTCACAGGGCGGAAAGCCCTGGATGCCTAACAATGAGCAAAACTGGGAAACAAGGACCTTGCCCCGGTAGCCTTTCCTCCCCTAGCGTATTGACAGTCATACAGCTTAGGCCCCCTGACCCTTCATGTTTCTGGTCGTATAGCTTGGGCCCTCCCCTGATCTCTCCTCCCCTGGCATGCTGCCAATCATGTGGCAGACTCCCTTGGAGAAGGAACAAGGGGCAGAAGAGTGGCCTCATGCAGCTCTCATGTGGGCCCTTGCAGGACCACTCCCCTGAAGCATTAACCCAGAAGGAAAACATCTAAGCCTCAGTCGTGTTTCAGCTCCAGGCCCAGAAAAGCAGCAAAACCAGACAAGAGATGGCATGGCTGACATCAGGCTCAGCTGCATTCACTAATGACCCCCTGCCCTGGCACCGACCAATTCAGTGGAGACCATGACCCTGAAAAGACGTGCCAGGAAAGCTGATGAATAATCTCCTGAGATTCTCTCCTGGGACGCCCATAAAATCCCTGCCCTTAAAAGCCCTTCGGATGAAGGACCCGGTGCACTCTCATTCCCTAGGGCATGCCGCCTTGAATCTTTTTTTCAAGTGTACTTTGCTTTCTTCCTCCTAGGCTTCAAGGGCTCTTCTTTTGCCTCTGTAACTTGTTTCCTGAGCCCGTTTCTTCTACAGCTCACTTCTTCTACCTCTGTGACTTTCTAAATAAAGTTTCTCTCATAGTTTGAGTCTTGGCTCTGAATCCTTTCTCAGGCAGAACTCAAGGACCAAGGTTGCTTAGCCACGTGGAGTCTCGGTCTAATGCCACCAGTCTAACGCCTGCTGCCAACGTTAGGGTGAATTTACGAACAGATGAGCCCAACTATCTCATCATAGCATCTTTATTCATTTGGAATTTTAAAAATGTTTATTTATTCTAAACTCCTTCTGCATTGCCCTTACTTAATGATACTGATTTGATACTTAACCTTATTTTTGCTTTATCACACCAAGTAAGGATCAGTATTGTTTCATGACATCATATATGTCTGTGCGTGGAGGGGAGGGTGCATGCGTGCAGTACTGGAATGAGTTAAAATGCATTCCATAAAGATTACTTTATTCGGTCCTCTCAGCGCTCCCCTAAACAATTCATGAAAACAAGGATGTTGCCAGCATCAAAACAAGCAGGTGTCTGCATAGCACAGCGAGGGATTATATGGCCATGACACAGAGCGATCAGCATGAAATAACAATTTAATTGTCCTTGTTTTTAAGTTTCAGCCGTGCTGAATTCCTTTCGGACACCAGTCTCCTGCCATGTGCTGGCTCTTCCCGCCCCTTTTCTATTCCTTCTGCTCACCATGCTCTCAGACCCCCTTCTCCAAGTGAGCCCTGAAACGCCAAGTGCATTTCACTCTGTCAAGCTCAGTCTTTCAACTCCCCTCGGCAACCCCACACTCACCTAAGCCTATCCAAAGCCACTCAAAATCTCAGCTCAAAAACGCAGGCCCGCCTCCCTCTAGCAGATCTCTCATCCTTCACAGTCTCAGGCCCACACCCATCTACCGACCCCATTCCTGGGCTTCAGAAACCGTTTCCTCAAACACAAATCTCCTCGAAGCCACCTCCTGCTACTGGACTTCCTATTTGTCCTTCTCACTCCAGCCCTTTTCTCTGCCCTCTTTCTTGCCAGGCCTTGCTACGGTGCCCCTCTGTGACCGTCCAGCTCTTATGTACAAATGTGGACCACTCTCAGAAATTTCCCTCTTCTCCCAAGAGCCAAAGCTCTCTCCCTGGGGAGCTGTTTTCCCCTCCTCCACGCTCCCCAAAATTGCGCTACAAGTTATACTTACTGAGCACTCACCTCTCACTGACGCCACGGTGCTTTACATAGATTATCCTCACAATAGCCCAGCAAGGTAGATTCCATTAGTTCCTGCGTTTTACTGGACAGACAAATGAGGTTTAGAGACAAAGTAATTTTCTCATTCATGCAGCTGCTGAGTGGGGCAGCTGGGATTTGAAAACGTCCTCGCCCTCACTGACAGCCATGCTCACCCCTCCATCGTAACACCCTATACCAACCCTCTGCTGTGGGTAAGATTGCACTTTCCCCTCAAACCGCTCCTTCGTGAAATTGAAACAAAGCGTGAAAAAACAGAAAGAAATCTGATCTTCTGGGAACTCTCGAGCTCCAGGGAGCTTGAGGAAAGACAGGGACTTGGCTTACTCGCTGCTGTCTGCATCTGCAGAACCGTGAACCCTGAATGCAGCACATACTGGGGCTCAGAATTAATTGTGAAGTAAATGGATGAATGAATTTCAAATTCCTATCTCTGAGTTATTTTTTCAGTAGTAAGACCAACAGTAAGGGTCTTTGTATACAGCTCCCATGCACACCCATTACCTGATTCAAGACTCACAGCAGCCCGAGTTTGGAGTTACTATCATCCCAAATAAGAAGTGCCCACTGTCTTTGGGCTAAGCTTGGGCTGTTACAACTGAATACTGTACACTGGGTGGCTTAAACAACATAAATTTATTTCTGCCAATTCTGGAGACTGAGAAGTCCAAGATCAATATGCTGGCAGTTTCCGTTCCTGTTAAGGGCCCTCTTCTTGGCTTGCAGACTTCCTGCTTCTTTCTGTGTCCTCTGATGGCAGAGGTCAGAGGAATCAAGCTCTCTGGCATCCCTTCTCATAAGGGCACTAATCCCATCATGGGGTCTCCACCTTCATGACCTCATCTAAACCTGATTACCTCCCAAAAACCATTAAATACCACCTCCAAATACCATCACACTGGAGGTTAGGGCTTCAACATGCCAATTTTGGGAGGGGGCACATTCAGTCAATAACACCTACTATGTGTGGAATGCTAGGACATAAGCTAGTGATATGACGTATAGCTATGCTCCTCATTCATTCATTCATTCATTCATTCAAAAATACTTGTTTATTGAGCATCTGTCTCATGTCAGACACTGTTTCAGATGCTGGGAACTCAACAATGAATAAGACAAAATCCCTGTCCTCATGGAGTTGAGTTTTTTTTTTAAATTTCTATTGAATTTATTGGAGTGACATTGGTTAATACAATTATATGGGTTTCGGGTGTACAATTCTATAATACATCATCTTTATATTACATTGTGTGTTCCCCAGCCCAAATCCAATCTGCTTCCATCACCATTGATCTTCTCTTTACCTTCATCTACCTGCTCGCCCTCATGTACCTCCCCTGCCCTCTTTCCCTCTGTCAATCACCATACTATTGTCTGTGTCCATCAGTGTTTTTTAAGACTAGTGAAGAAGGCAAAAAAAAAACAAACAAACAGGTAAGAAAATATATTTATAATGCAATGTAAGGCAGGATGAGTACTATTAAAAATCATAAAGCAGGAGGAGGTGAGGGCTATTACTTTAGGTAGGGTATAAAGCCGGAAATGCCCTAAGCAGTCAGGGAACCCAAACGCATACCTGGACGACAGGGTTGGGGCGGGGGGAGAGCAGTGCACAGACACAAGCAGGTGTGTACTTGGCCAGCTTTTAAAACAGCCACGGGGGAGAACAGTGCAGTGCAGCCCGATAGATGGAAATAGTCGTACCAGCCCTACCCACAAGCCCACAAATGACTTGGTGCAAACTAGAAAATACTTCATTGCCAACTGCGAGAAAATTATGTTTGTAAATATACAAATCTATGATTACTACCGATACCAATGGTACCCCTTGGGCTTGTGCAAAGCATAACCTGCACAAATCTAAGCATGGCCCTGGGCAGGAAATGAGATTGGGGAGTGGTTCAGATAAAAGATCTCAGTTTAGAAGTCATCAGCCTGCAGATGGTCTTGAAAGCTGTAGACCTGGATGAGATGACCTGGGAGATGCGTGTAAGCTAAAGAGAAGAAGTTCAAGACAGAGCCCAGGCACAGTCCAATATCTAGAGGTCCAGAATAGAAGGATCAAGCAAGTGAGACTGGGAGGGAATGGGAAGTGGGAAAGAAACCAGGAGAGTGCAGAGTTCTACAAGACAGGTAAAGGGTGCCTCAAGAGGGAAGAAGGGACATGTCATAGGATGTTCATGAGTTGGGAAAAGCAGTGAAAATCTTCCACTGGGTTGGTCAGTATAGAAACAGAGTTTTTGTGAAGTTCTGAGGACTAAGGCCTGATGAGAGTGGATTAAGAGAGAACATAAAGTGAGGAAATGGAGATAGCAAATAGAGACAGCTATTTGAGGAGTTTTGTTATTAAAAAAGGAAAACGAAGTGGGGCTGTAGCCTGGATGTAGGGTTAAAATAGGAGGTACCGCAGTGTGTTTAAGTGCTCACCGAAATTATTTGGTAGACAGCAGAGATGGGTGATGCAGAAGGGACCAAACGACGGCAGGAGCAGGGTCCAGGAGCAGGGTCCTGGAGCAGGCCAGAGGAAATGGGACCCGGCTCACAGGTGAGAACTGGCCTAAGGTAGGAGCAAGGACTTCTTGCTCGAGTTACAGAAGGAAGGAGTGCACATGGCACAGATGCAGGTGGAATAATAGATCTGGTGGTTGAAGCCCACCAGAGTTCTCTTTAAATTACATTCGTTTTCTCAGTGAAGGAAGAAGCGAGGCTATGAGCACTGGTGAGACAGTGTTGGTGGTCTGAGGAAAGAAAGGAGATGAGTGAAATCGTTCCCTCCGAGGGTGGGGAATAAATTGAAGAAGTAAACGAAGCAGCTCTGCCAGGCATGTCTGAGAGCCTACTTAGAGTCCATGGTCATGGATTTAAAGTAAGGCTAGTCACCAGTTGTGTGCTCTTCGCAAGCCACGTCAGCTGCTTGGTGCAGATGTAAACTAATCAGAGAGCTGGATTAAACTAAGGTTGGAGTTTTGCCAAAGAACAAAGAAACAAAAGATGAACAAAGGAATGAGGTGGCATGTGAAACAATGTATGCAAGACAGTTCCTAAAATCTCCACTGGAGACGGAGGAACCAAAAGGCAAAGAAAAGAATAAGATGGATTGGAAGTCTGAGAAGTGCCAAGGATTGTCAGTGTTGGGTTACTGGAGGGAACTGGCTAGAATAGAAGGGAATGATGGCCAGAAAGCACTGGAAGGGAAGTCGAGACCTTGAGATGGTGAGGAATGGGTAACACACAGCCGAGGGGATGGCCATGGAAATAAAATGTTAACCTCCGACAGAGCATGAGATCTTTGCAATCGAGAAGCCGTGTGTTGGATGAATCATCTCTCTGGATATTCAGAACATTGAAAGCAATGACAAAAGTGGTGGTGGGAACACTGCAATCCAGGTGCTAAAATTATCAATAAATGAGGGGGCATGAGGAGGAGGAAGGTACGTGACACAAAAGGAGTAGTGTGATATGGCCTGTGTTTCAAATGCACTGGAATGCTTCAGAGAGTGGAGGAACAAAGGACTGGCAGCAGTGCTCACCCACTTCCAAGCCCTACCTTCCTCAAGCCCAGGATTTGAAGAAGGTAGGGGAGACAAAAAAAGAAGAAAAGAATCACCACTTGAGAGAACTACAGG
>PVKM010053281.1:0-10073 GCA_004027735.1 Carollia perspicillata | reverse complement strand
GAGAGAAGCATCATGTGAGAGAGAGCTGTCCACCAGTGGCCTCTAGCACACACCCCAACTGGGGATGAACCCACCACCCAGGCATGTGCCCTGACCAAAAATCAAACCAGCACCCTCCCACTTTGTGGGAAGACATGCAACCAACCGAGCTGCACTGGTCGGGGCCTACCCCTTTCTAACATACTACATACAAACATGGAAAGGAGAACACTATAGTAAAGATGTTGAACAAAATTTATGACAAAATATGGGGTCAAGACTGCTAACTTTTCCAAACAAACCCCCCTGCCAGCCATTAGTATCTCCTCCCCTAAAGCTACTAGAGCCCAGGAGTACAGGGTAGGGAGGGACGAGCGCCCAGGAGACCACCGGCCTGGGGTGCCTAGTGGCCTCGCCCTCCATCGAGCTTGCCCATTATGTTCCATAGGGCTCCTGTGCTGATCCCCTGCCCTGCCCTGTGTCCTTAGGGAGGTGGAGACTGTCCTGAATCCCAGACCACCCTGGTCCTTCCTAGCAGGAAAACAGGGGGAGGGGGTGCTTGAAATTTTATCATGAAAAACCGAAACAGACTGTTTCCAAATTCCGACCACCCCCCATTTAAAGCCCACTCTGTCACTTATGAGCTGAGAACTCCAGGCAAGCCATCAACCACTGTAAGCCTTGATTTCCTTATCGATACAATGGGGGGAATAAGAAGACCTCCCCCATAAAGCTGCTGTGAGAACTCAGTGAGACAACGCCTGTAAACAGCACGCCACCCGACACGCGCTGAGTGCCCTTCACGTCAGCTTTGATTTGTTTATTCTGCACATTTCTCGGACTGGGAGTGTGTGTCAGTGTGTGTGTCTGTCTGAGTGGGTGGGGAGAAGCAAAAAAGGACGGATAAACAAAGCCAGTTCACACATGTCGTAAAGCATCCCCTAACGACACAGGCAGCCCACCAACACAGCTCTTGCATGGTGTTCCAGCAACCACCCCTCAAGGACACACTGTTCAGCAGAAGGGCTGCATTTCTCACTGGTAAGATCAGATGGAAATTTTTCCCAGGGACACATTTAAAAAAAAAGAATCATAAACATATTCCAGTCAGTGCCTTAAAATCAAAATGGAATTCGAATGATCTCTGGTGATAGTCAATTAGAACTTATTAATCACTATAAATTACTTTGACACCCCAGTGAAAAGTTATCCGTAATGGTTTTAGAATCCCATTTTCATTTAACATTAATTAAAGGCCACTAACCGTTAAGTATTAATAAAATTAAATTCCCAAAAGGAGCTCCCGGCTAACAGGCTTCAGCTCTGAGCAAAACACAGGCCATAATGAAATTTTAACCATGGAAATGCAATCAGCCCAGCTGTGATAAAGAGAGGGCCTCTTTCAGGAAGACAAGAGATTCTTTCGATAATAAATTGTGTGATCATCATTAGCCTATCTCCTGCAGTTTATGGCTATTGTGGCTATTTAAGGAAAGGCTTTCAAATCAAACAACCTTACTGATAAACCATATAGTTGTTTGGTGGCTCCATTGATTAACCTGTAACTATCAGGCCCGGGATATATATTGGGGGCAGGGGGCAGGGGGTGGTGGCCTTGGTGGTCTCAGAGCACAGGCACATGAGGGCTGAGACCAAAGACAGTCCCTGATGATCCGAGAACAGAGGGGAAGGTCTCTGTCATTCTCACTGGGTGCACGTTCCTAAAAGGTCAGGGTCACCCACCAACTCCCTTCTTTAAGGAAGGACAAATATTGATTGCTGTGGCGCTGCTTTAATCGTATCCAATCCAAGCGTCTATTGGATTTTCACAGCCTCCAGCCCGGCAGCTTGGTGCTTCAGGAAAAGATAGGAGGTGGACCTCACCTCCTTTGCAGCTCCACTTCCGAGGCTGTGCCATGAAGCCACCGTGGCCAAATTCACGGAGCCCAGAGGAAAGGCCCTGGGAGAGGGTGTACGTACATAGTAAATTGCATCCACTCAAATCTGCTATATTCACCTATAAAGGCTTCAAAGTGTTTGCCAAGTTGCCTTTTCCCTTCTCCCCTTGGACAGTTGAATGGAACCAAGAAAATTTTTACTTTATATTTCAGGAACTAAAAGCTATGATTTCACGTCTTAAAGCTTGTTTGCTTTAGCCCATTTTCATCAGAAATCCTGACGACACACTGAAACCAAGGCTGTAATTAACACGGCTCTCAGCCCACGCCCTGACCTCACCTGTGCACGGCACAGGTTTGGCATCACTAGATGGGCTCTTCAGGGGTGGCAGCACGTCTCCCTTTTTCTTGGTGGCATAGTGTTCCTGTGAAAACCTCTTCTAAAACTGAGTACCCATCCCAAAGAAAAGCATCCTTTGTTCTGATGGTTCCCACTGTCTAAACACTAGGTGTCCGTTCCCACAGCCTGATGACCCGCTCTCCACTTCAGCCCCACAGAAGTCCCTGGGAGATCTGTCGTCACGGCCATCGGTATAGCCGTGGAGGGGAGAAGGAAGGACTCCAACCACATGCCGTTATAGAGGATGAATCTGAGTGATACATATGGCTCCCACATTTTTGCTGGGCGAGGGGCAGGTCCAGCCACTCCTTCTGGAGAAGGCAGAGGCTTGGAGATGCTAACCTCATCCTTGAAAGTGCCCGGGCCCACTGATACCACCGTCCCCACCCACTGGGGTTTCTCTTCAGTCGGGATCTCCCAAAGCGGAGCTCCTTCAAACATGAGGACTCCAGAGGATGCTGACACTCTCCATTCTTGATAGATCTCTCTGTCCACTTAGGTGAGCAGGGAGATCCCCCCAACATCCTGGCTGCAAGCTTCCTGGCCGAGCAGGGAACCGTGAAAATGAAGAGCAGGTGGGCAACCCCATCTGCCCGCAGGTGGGAGGACAGGCCAGCCCCAGGCCCCCACCAAGGGGCTTGAGGTGGGACTGTACGGACACATGCTTGATATTTTCACCAACCCAACAGAAGTAACCATCCAATGATTGCTGTTCTTAAGTAGGTCTCTTTAAAAAGAATTACAGTTGTTCTTCCCTCTCAATCACTTACAAATCCATCCTTAGAAATTAGTCCATTTCCAAGTCAGTTGGTAAAAGTAAGACTTGAAGGTTAAATGAGAGGATTAAATAAGGTAGATCTACAGCACCAGTATCACGGTGCTACGTAAACAGTAGGCACTTAATAGATGTTGGCTATTATCATGATGACTACCCTTCCAACCTCTTAAGAGGATGTGCTTGCACAAGGAGGTATAAGCTTCAGTGAGCAGAGGCTGTCAGTCACCCAAATGGTTCCCGATCTTACTCCCATGCGGCACTGGAGGCGCATGATGCAAACTAAGGAATAAAACCGTAGTCTTGAGCTACATGTATTCATGGTAAAGACTGATGACAAGGCAAGCTTGGATCAATGCCTTCAGGAGTGCAGTGGAAATTACAAATATTTTCTGAGATCAACTCAGCAACACCATGAGGGCTAAGGGTAATCATCCGGCCTCGGTCTCTTCATCGCTCCAAAGTAGAAAGTAGAATTCCTGGGGCAGAAATAATAGGACAGGCTCACCAAACCCCTTTCCTCTTCCTGGCCACATGGGAAGACTGCATTCTCAACGTCCTTCACAGTTAGGGTAGGCGCACAGAATCTCCGGTGCCCCCTCCTCTCTCTTTCTCTCTCTCTCTCTCTCCCCCAGTAGAGCCTCCAGACCACAGACACCCACATCACACTTTGTGTGAGCACAACACACGTACAGTTTTATTACGTTAAGTCATTGAGATGTGGACTGCCATTAGCATGAAGGATGCTGATTAATGCAGTTACCTCTCACTCAAGTCTTAGATGACTTCTGTTTAAGAGAAACCCCCCCAGGGAGACACACGGAGTTAGCTAAGACCCAGTTGAGGACGCCCAAGACGTTTTCCTGTCTAGAGCAACTTGGAACTCTTAAGTTGCAATCTAAAAAAAAAAATCCTACTTTGGGAGAAGAACTGAAGGCATGGAGAATTATGGGTAACTTTGTAGATTACCAATTGTCTGCCTCCAAACTAGTTATGTAAGTTATTTAGATAAAGATATCAACTGTAGAAACTGAATTCTAGAGCTAGAAATGAGTCTAGGGTCCCCAGAAGCATTCGATTTTCAAAACAAGACAAACGTTGATAGTTTTAGACTAATATGAGCTGGGGACCGTGAAGCTAAGAGAAGTCGAAATGCCCTATCTGAAGTCACTCACTGGTTCGCGAGGGCCAGAATCCTTATCTCACAATTTCAATCAGCTCTGCCTTCTCCCTTGACGGTCTCAGGAACCAAAGCCCAGAGTCTTAAGAGACAGTGGGATGGCAGAGTCAGGCCCGTTTATTTCTAGCGCAGGCCCCAGGTGGCTCCAGCAACTCCTTTATGAAGCGAGCCTTGGAAAACCCATTTAATGGTTGATGCCCTGCTGTCGGGACCTGACTTAAGCGAAACAGCAATCCCTGAGTAAAGGGAAGAGAGAAACAAATAAAAGGTGATGGCTTCTCCAAAGAAGCTTCTTGCCTTGCATCCGGGCTGTGCCCGCCATGTCCCAACTGAAAGGACATTGATTTGACATCGAGCAAATCAGGGCTATCTTTAAAAAAGAACATTATTCTCTCATCAATCTTAGCACAGTTCAAATACTGACTGAAGTAAAAAAAAAAAAGACATTTTCAAAACTTGTTTCTACATAAGTAATTAATAAAATGGTCTGAAGGAATGCATTGTTAAGAAGGCATTTTTTTCTCCAGTTGCATATTCTTCCCAAGTACCAGTATCCTTGCTTTTCTTTTTAATTTTCATTGAATGTATCTGGGTGACATTCGTTAATAAAATTATACAGGTCTCGGGGTGCAACTCCATAATACATACATACATCATTTGTATATTGCATCATGTTCACCACTTGAAGTCAAGTCTCCTTCCTGCACGGTCCCTTCATGCCACTTCACTCCTACAAAGACCTATGTCAGTATCTGCTCTCACCACCCAAAAGAAATCTGCAGAGGATTTTCACGTTTACAAATGTTTTAAAAAAAGATAATGAGCGAAATGGTGCTCAGCACCTGTGTGCAGTGAGCTGCTGGAGAGGCGGCATGTGCCAGAGTGGCCCGTCCTGCTCCTCCCGGGCACCACACCCAGCACCCCAGCGCCCCAGCATCCAGGCGCCCCCCAGAGCTCTGAAGCGTGTCATCTGTGCTTTATCTTGATTCCTTTTGTGCGTCCGATCATTAGATGTGTCCCAAGGTAACATCTAAAGTAACATTCTTTACTTTACGCCATTTCGGTCTTCGAAAGTTTTCATGGGCACTCTCTACCTTCTGAGACCAGGGAAACCTGACATTAGCAACTGAAGTGGAGGCTGGGCCCTGGTCCTCGGGGAAGAGGCTCCGGGTTGGAACAAGCGCACCGACTGGAAGCACAGGTGAGGAAAGTCCAAGCTGCCCCCTCCTCTTCCCAATGAGGAGCGGTGGGCGGGGCTGGAGGGAGGAGCAGGGGATCATTTGCTCTTTGACTCTCTGCGCAGCAGAAGCAAACTCTAATCCAACTGAAGGGTGGGTCTTCAGATAGACACTGTAAACCTCTGAAACCCAATCCCTTCGGCACAACTCAGTTTGCGGTAATTTGGTATGGCAGCCCCAGGTAACTAATGAAGTGGGAAGGAAGATAAAGGGCCCTCGGACTCTCCATGAACCTCCTCCAATCCACCTGGGAAGTCACTGCTCCATTTCTTCGTATAGAGCCCCTGGGGGTCACTCAGCAATGACTCGTTTACTTAGTCACTCAACAAACATTAGCTGATCAAGATGTGTCTCAACCCTCACCTGGTTCTGAGTTCAGCAGAGAAGGCCGGCTGGTGCGAATTCAACCAGCGCAGAGTGAGGGAGCACCGGAGGTAACACGATATGGTGGGGGGCCGCAGAGGGGTGCTCAGTTGCAAAGGTGCAGCCCGAAAGCAGCATGTACCTTTGTTACCTAGGGTTCCACTACGAATGGACAGTTTTTCCAGTGCCAGAATGTCAGTTGTAAGCTCCGTGCCCACTAGATATTATTTCCCCCCTTCTCTCCCGTTCCTCTCTAAATCTGGGCAGGGAAGGCGAGGCTGGAGGGTGGCCCGGAAGATTTCGAAGCGGTCTCTGTGGAGGGGCTAGGTGCAGATTCTCTCAGACTTTCCTCCCAAATCTTGGGTGGGGACCGCTGCTGCTGTTGACATGGTGGCCACAGGCTATTACCTGTCTTTTCACATGGGAAGCAGGGCTCCAACATTTGCAGTGACTCTGCCTACCAGGAGGAAGAGCCTGCCTGAGAAAGTCCTCTGTCTGAGCTCCATCTGTCACAGTCCTCAATCCAACATGAGGGCAAATGGTGGGGGGGGAATAATCTCCCCAAAACCCACACTTTCCACTTGGTTTTCCTCAGACTTGGAAATAAAAGGCCAGTGATACGCCGCTGAAAATAAACTCTTCAAAGAATTTGCAGATTCTTAGCGTGGAAGACCACATGTTGCAATCAAAGGGAATGAGGATGTTTAATCTAGCCAGCAAAGACAGACCCGCACTGCAGAACAATTAGAATTCAATGAGCCTGCGCTTCTGTGACAGGAAACCACCAAGTGTAACATTGGAAACGTTCATTCAGAAATCCAAAGTGCTGGTTTTTTATGGCTCCAGTCCTTAAAAAATAATGGCAGGAGCCAGACCAGCAGGAAAGGAGACTGAAGACTTGGTTGGGAGCAGAGGGGACCTAGACACGATGTGCACAGATGCCTCTATGACATCCAGAGTCGAGTTCAAGTAGGGTCCAAGGTCAGCAACCCCTCATGAAATCGCACAACCGGTCAGCAGCCTTCGACTAAAACCGATTCTGGGAAAGAGACAATCTCCCTGGAAATGTTTATATCACGGACTGGCTCCATCCTTTTCGGCTCTCCGAGGAGGGCTGAACCCATTCTGCTCAGCGCAGCATTTTTAGACAATGTGGGTTTTATGGGTTTTGTGAAACAGGGGGAGGAATGAATTGCAAAACCAAATATAACTGGAAATGCCTTTGTAATTTTAAAGTAAAATAAATGAAAACAGTTCAGACCAAGAATTGCCCTCCAAGAGTGGAAACCCAAACACAATCGCTCTCTGCTGAACTGCAGGGGAAGGAGCCGAAGTCAGTCCAAAAAGACCGAGATCCAAAACTTGGACCCAATAAACTCAAAGGGAGAAACTAAACGCAGATTAATGAAACGTTACCAACTCTCGAGGCCGGGAGTAAAATAATTTATTGTTCTGCCGAACGTTCATGGGAAAGCATCACACAGGGATGTTAAGAGTCTGCCCCTGCATATCTGTGACCACAGATGTTGACGCTGTGATGAGTGACCGCGTCTAAGCAATCCCATCTCCAGGAGCAAAAGGACCCAACGAGCAGCAAGCGCTTTGCCAATCCCCCACCGAGGGGATTACGGTCCAGCAGATCTAGGAGCTGCCTGGATTGCTCCCGCCACGGTGAGTGTAGGTGTAGCATCTGAGTGCGCTATACTTCCTCAGTCTGTCTAAATATCCAGAAGGGAAGTGGCTGAGTAAATATAGAGCAGCCACTTAACAGAAGGACACGCAGCCCCTTAGAAGGAGGTTAGGCAGCTTATTTTGCCATGCCAAGACTGCTTATTAGATCATGTTAAGTGAAAATAAAGACTAAAAGTGCGTATGTGCTATTAGTGATACCACGTCACAACCCATAGGGGAGGAACCGCACCCAAATGTCAACAGGAGCTCGCTTTGAGTGCTAGGATTAGACGTGACTTTTTTCCTTCTCTGTTTTCTAAGTGTAATAATGTATTTATAATGGAGAACAATGATAGATAGAATCTTCTGGGGAAAAAATGCCATTCGAAATGATTCTATTAGATGCCAACTTTCTGGTAAGGATGCCAGGCGACTGTAAGAGCCCATTCTTTACCCCAAACTCTCCTCTGTTTGGCTCCCTGGGGAGCAAGTTTGAGGGAAATTGCATCTTGCTTTGGACAATTTAGGACTAGGTGGCTGAGAGACACACAGGGGCAATGTGAATTGAGAGATTGAGTCTGTAAGTGCACAAAGAAGAGGATTCTTGCCCTGGCTGGTGTGCCTCAGTTGACTGAGTGCCAGCTAATCGAGAGTTCACTTGTTCGATTCCCATCAAGGCACAGGCCAGAGTTGCAGGCCAGGTCCCCAGTCGGGCGAGGGGGGAGGGGAGAGGCAACTGATCATGGTTTCCTCCCCTCTTTTCCTTCCCCCTTCCCCTCTCTCTAAAAAATAAATAAATTCCTTTTTTAAAAAGGAGAGGATTCTTTTTATTTTAAATATTAGCACCATGGGACTTATCTAGGTGACAAAAAATACTTTTATTCTTCAGATAATGGTTCTTTTGGCCACGTCTACTAGATGAAACTGGAATGTAATAAAAGAGTTTAGCCAACCTTTCAGGCCTCACATCAGTGCATTTTATCTTTGAAGTTACTATACTGAAACAGGACTCTTGCTTGCAGGTTATAGAAACTAATCAGAATCAATCTAAGCAAAAAGAGAAATTATTGGAAAGATATGGGAGAGCACACAGAACTGAAGAGGAAGATAAAACACCGTGTATCCAAGAGAGGAGAATCCGAGAGCCTCCAGAAGTCACTGTGGCAGGAAAAAAAATGTCAATCTCTTTAGTATACAACTGTGGAGAAAAATCCATTCTAACAGCTTCCATCCTCATAGTCAATATGCAGATACCCAGGAGAAAAATTCTGATTGGCTTAGCTTGGTCATGTGCTCATATCTTGGCCAAGAGAGGGCAGGGCGTCTCAACTGAAAGTCCCACATTTATTGCACATAATGTCCCTCAGAAAGGGAATGGATGCCAGGGCAGGAGGCAATCCAATACCCCTCTCATTCCAAATCTGAGGACATGTGTTCCATGGGCAGTGTTCTCCACAGATGCTATGCAAAAGGAAAACACAAGCAAGATTTATAATGGGTCTACGGAGGCTCCTCTAGGTTAAGGGCATGTGCATGACCACTGATATGCACCAGGCCTGTAAAAGACTTTGAGTACACACACCACCCTCAAAATCTGCGATTCAGAGCTTTAGCAATCAACAAGAAGTTAATAACAAAGACAGTGACTTTGCATTTATGTTTATAAGCTGGGAGCTCAACGTTAAATGAGCCAAATAGAGAAGGGGAAAGAAAACAAGCCCGGTATTTTTTTTTTAAAGGCCTCGATGAAATTAACAACAGAACAAGTGCCATTGTACCATGAAGCTGTTTTATAGACTTGTTTTCCAACTCCACTTTGAACACAATGCAAGTTATATGTTTCTCAAATAGAACAAATATTTGTTTTCCTCTCCCAATACTACATAGAAACCTCCAGGGCAAACTAAAATAAAACCTCATTATTTCAGATTCCACTCATTCCAAAATTATAATAATTTGGCTTGGGCTGCACTGAAGCCTGCCTTTGTATTCTCTTTGAGTAGTGGTTTCGCTGAACAACTCAATAACACAAACAAGATCGCTAGGAGGAGGTTCACGCGGCAGCCGCAGTTTACATGCAAATGACAGCCGCTTGGTACAGAGGCGTCTCCATGGTCATGAAGGCAGCGCTGGCAGGCTTGGAAGCAGCCAGCTCAAATTTCTACAGGCCCCCTGTGTTTTCTCCAAAACCCTTCTATAATTCGAATCTTCCGCTCCTTCCAATGTGTTTGCACTCTGTTAAACTAACCAAGCGATGTGGGACCGACCTTGTGTTGAGGTGCAGAAAGGTAAAGAAGAGGTAAAGAATGAAGAACCCCTCTGCCAAGCAGCCTTCAAAAAGAGTCACGGCCACCGCTTCTACTTTGAAGTCACACAACAGTGAAAAGCCGGGAAGGGTGCACTAACGCCAGCACACACGTCTCAATCAGCACGTCTTGAGTGGGATCGAGGGAAGTGTAATCCTGTTATAAATATGATAAATTACTTATGATGTGATATCATCTGTTATCACGGCTGAGCATCACAGAACGTCTCTGAGACACACAGGGAACAGGCAGGAAGTGCTCCC
>PVKM010053280.1:0-10068 GCA_004027735.1 Carollia perspicillata | reverse complement strand
AGTCGTGTGAGAGATGGACCATCTGCGGCCACTCAAGGAACCTTTTTAGTAGCCGTGGGGTGACGAAGCGTATAATTTCAGCGTCAGCAGTAGGGCACTGCCGACGAACTTCACTGCAACATTTTAACTACAGCAACTCACTGTTCACTTCTCTGCAAACTTGGGAGACTGTGTGGTTGAAGTTTGCTTTCGCTGCCACGGTTTTTCACGACATTCCTAGTGGCTTTCAATAGTGTAATAGAAAGTCCAGCCAGACACTGAACAGTATTTTTAGTGCAATTCTGTGTCATACGGTGGTTTGAGTTTTAGTTCCAGCCATTACTGCTTAAAAAAAAAACCACGAAAGAAAGAACTTCCTTACAATCAGCCAATTAAAATATTTAATATTTCCCTCCCCTCAAATAAAGTCTCCAGTTCACTTTAACCTTTTAGTGGTTAATTGAAAGGCGCAAAAAGACTCAACATGCTTATTTACTCAGTAGGTGGGACATAAGTGACTTCAGGGACAGGGGAGTGATGACAATTACTGAGGAAGTGCTGTTCATCAGACTTCCTGAGCATTTGAATGCGATCGCTAAAGCTAATGGAGTTTTCCACATGTCGAAGTATCTAAAACATCTTCCACCAAAAATTGACTTGGTGAGGATCAGGTCAGTTATACTTGCTATTTATTTTATAATTCCCGTGGAAAAAGTAATGGCACGTTTAATGCTCTGACCATTTGTGATGATTTGCCAGTGTTTACTTTTTTTAACTTATTGAGGTTTCTGCACTCAAAATTGGGAAGTTGTCTTTTGATTTTTAGGGAAATCACTAAATGTGGGAAGTTTACAACCCAGCCATAAGATTGGGTCATGTTTTACAGAGCTAAAGCCAATGCATATCTGAGTTTCTCAGGAGCACTGCAAGGCAGGAAAAAAAAAACCAACTCCAAATAAAAATGATATATGTGAGTTGGCCATGTCTTCATCCACAATAAAAAAAAAGATTTTTTAGCAAACAGCTGCTGACTTTTTCTTTAGAAGGGGAAAAATGACTTACACATGTTGTTTATAACAGCAGTTGGTCAACTACTGAAGCTAATGTCTTCACCGGATGTCTGCTGTGAGGAGACTCGTTGAGCCTTGGAAATGTAAAGTACGAACAATGTAATAGATGCTTAACATTAGCCATAAGTCCTTTTTTTTTTAAGTTCAAAGGTGATAGGATGCAGCATTGGGCTCTTGGAGCTGCTGCAAGATAATCAAGTCATGTCTTCAGTGTCGTCGTCTTTGTCTAAGACGTGGCCCTGAATGTTTTTAACTGCTCGTGTGATGGCAGTATTGGCAGGAGCACAGCTTTTAAAGTTGAGTGGTGCATCGGGTTGACCCTTTCTGTGGGACCTTTAACAAAATTACTTTTGACCATGGGACTGGTTTTTCTCATCTCTGAAATAACCTACACAGCCAGATGGGGTTGGAAGGACCCGAAGACACATTCATTCATAGGATGTATTAAGCGAATACACGTACCACTTGGCGGACAAGTGTCGGAAGTTGAGATTATTGCCAAAAAGTGCATGACGATGCCAGGCGTGAGGTGTTAACCAAAACCAAGACTGGTGTCGGGAAAGCAGGGAGAGGTCAAATGTGCGGAGTGCTTGCAGCTCTGGTCAAGAGAAGCTTTAAGAAAACTCCATGGGATTTAGGGATCAGGGAGTTGTCGGCTTTGACTTAGAGCCGGTTGGCGGAATGGTGGGAGGAACAGCGAGATTCTTAAGGGAGTTGAGTAGGTGATGAGCAATTGGAGATAGTGTTCGCTGGCAGGTCTTCTGAGAAATTAGATGGTGGGGGGACAGAGGACGTTAGGAGAAGAAAGTGGGGTGGAGGGAGAATCGGTTTCAGTGGGGAGGCTTAAGCCTGTGCACGTGCGAACGCTAGCCAGCTGGAGAGAGTGCAGGGGAGAGCTCCCGAGGATGGGGGCGCTGAGAGTCCAGACACAGGTGGAGGGATCGGCCTTCCACGGAGAGGGCTCCTTTGTTCGCACAGGAGTGGTGGCAGAGAGGGAGAGGCAGACGGCAGGTGCATCGGGGAGGAGGGAAATGGGAATTTTCTTCTGCGAGATTGGCAGGGAACTTCATGGGCTAATGCGAGGGGCTGGGGAGGGTCCGAGGCTTGAGAAGTTCACAGTGAAGTGGGAGAGACAGACTTCTGTCCCCATTACTAGAGAAGTGTGGAAGGTGCCAGGGCCCTGACTCAGTCCTGGCAGACGGATGAGAGGAGGGGGTGTGGTTGTTCAAGGAAGTAACGCTTTTGCAATCAAGGAGGAAGCACACTGGCAGTTAACGTCCAACGGTTCTTGCCCTAACCAATTCTAATGGAATACAAAAGATTATTGACCTGGACTCGTTTTCCTGTCCTCGGGGTTTAGGTCACGTGGATATATGATGTGGCGAAGGTTTTACCGCATGTCAGTCATTTAATACATCCAGTAAGTCAATAGTCCTTTTTAAATACACCAGTATTTGTTTTGGAGATGGAGAAAACCTCAAGAATGTTAGTAAGTGGATCACTTAAGGCAAATGTTTGAACCCTTAGTTTGTTTTCTTCCTTGGCTACTTGTGCATCAAAATTTTAGCCCTTTGGGGTTAAGAAATTAATCATTCGCACTGTGATGCTATTTTAACTGTGATAATTTTCAGCTGTGACTGTTTTTTTTTTTTTTTTTTTTGCAGGAGCGCTCTCCTTTTCAGCCTTACCATTCTGTGACTTCAGTGAACTGTTTCTGACCCTCCAAAATGAAATCTCGATGATTGAAAATATTTGTGAACTCAATGTAAGAGTTTGGTAAAGCTGTGTCCTAGCTATCCTTGGACTGTTAAAAATGTAAAATCTATTATTCTTTTGTTTGTGGAATATAAGTATTTAAATGTCAGGGGCCGTTAAACTGTGAGACTTTTTTTTTTCTAACAACGGCGAATCGGTGTGTTTTCTTGAATGAATACACTTCCCAAGGGGCGAGGTCCACGCCAGATGGTGAAGCGAAATAGGATTTCTTTTAAAGAAAAGAACTGGAAGCAAAGTAACATAAATTTGCTTCAGGTTTCCTCTGCAGCTCCTGCCATTTCGCTGTATTTTAAGAACCGTGGTGTCATCTGTGAGTTAACACATTCGTCCCTTTACAGAAGGGATATTCAGGCACTCCCTGAATAAAAATGGAGTGGCGGTGATAAAGTTACAAATTCTAGACTAATGAGGTAATTTTTTATTTTCGAAAACGTATATGGAATGTGTAGTCTCTGGACGGCTTTGGAGTCATTTCAAGCTCGTTTCCCCCGAGCCGTCAGCACGCCTCACGCCTGCACGCTCCCCACCAGAACAGTCTAGATGTGCGTGTCCGCCCTGCGTTGCTCTCTCTGGGGTTGCCCTCGCCAACTGCAGCTCCTGTGTTGAAAAACATCGAGAGCAAAAATCCATTCGCCACGGAATTGCTACTTTAGAAATTGCCTTCCATGTTTTAAAATGTTTTCACTCGATTTTTTCGTTTTAAACGTAGTAGTAGCAGCTCTCCCCGGTGAAGTCACTTCATTCCTGTGGTCATGCTGTGATTGGTGGGCGTCAGGTATTTCCATCATCCGAGAGTAGACGGTACAGCCGTGTGAAGGGGCCAGCCAGTCCCCCCTGCCCAAAAACCTGTGTTGTAACCAAAACAGTCAAAAACAACCATTTGGGGGTCCTAGTATTTGCCTCTGCAGACAAGACATTGAAGACTGCTCAGTTTTGAAAGGCTTCTAGAGCTTCAGGTAAGAACCCCTGGAGTCTGTAACCCTCTGGGAGGCTCCCCCCGACCCCCACCCCCAGCGTCCTGGTTTATCCAGCACCAAGCCAAGTCTGCGAAGCAGCGGCTCTGTTGCCCGAGGGGCGAACTCCACGGAGTCGGAGTCGGGGCGGAGGCTGTGCAGAAATCGTGACTTTGTCAGTCAAAAGTGGGGAGCTTGGAAGGGAACGTGGAGAAAACTCAGCTCTGCTAGCCTGAGGCTGCAATTCCAGGTAGGGCAAATGGCTGACCAGTGGAAACTTAATGAGGAACCCCTGGAACCGAGACAGCCATGGAGGGTCCTGGCTGACGGGAAGAACTGACTCATGCGCAGGGGGGAGCAAGAAAACCCGGTGGGCAGAACGGCCCCGGCCAACAGCAGCCTGGCCTGTGTACTTCTCTCAGTCAACACGCAGATCCATTGGCAACGGACGGAAGCCACATGGGCTCTCGGTGTTCAATGAGCACAACCTCCTGCTGACCATCAAGCCACAGACAGCAACCTCTGGGAAGCCAGGATGAGGGCTTAAAAGGAGGATATGAAAAGAGCCATGGCTGGATGGCTCTGCTGGTTGGAGTGCCAACCCGGTATGCCAAGGTTGCAGGTTCGATCCCTGGTCAGGGCACGTAAAGACGCAACTAATGAAGGCATAAGGCCATGGACCAACAACACTCTCTCTCTTTCTCTCTCTCTCTGTCTCTCTGTCTCTCTCTCTCTTTCCTCTCTCATCAGTAAGAAGAAAAAACCAGCACAGACATCAGGAGCTGCACTCTCCTGCAGGGAAGATAGCTCCTCGGTTTAAATCCACATGTTAAAAATCAGAAAAATACATCAGAATCAATAGTTGCTACACATAATTTAAATTGTCTAGATTTCAACCAACAGCTATGAGTGACGCAAAGAAGGAAGTGTGATCCACACCCAGGAAAAAGCCGTCGAGAGAAACTGTCGAGCCCGCAGAGACCGCGGAGAGTGGCTGTCAATACAGAAGTCCACAGAAGGTCTGTGCGAAGCGTGCGGAGTGGGCGCTCGTGTGCTCCTGGCTCGGCTTCGTCACGTCTGAAATGACGCTGTGTTTTCTTTAAAAAAAATGGTTTTAACTTTTTATTAGAGAAAATTTTGAACATAGACACAAGTACATGGAACAACACCCACTTCAGCGATTAACAGCTCAGGGTTATCAACTCGTGTCCGCCCTACCACCACCACCCACTCACTCCCTCTGGTTATTCGGGAAGCATTTCTGCCTATCCTAACGCTGCAGCCAGGAGCTGATCTTGCTACTTTTTGTAGGACAGGAGGAATGGTCCCAAAGGCGTGCATCTCCCGTTCCTGAACTCTGCAGGGAGGTTGTAGAAATTTAATGTCCCATCCGGACACACAGAGCATCTCACGTGCTCTCTCCTACACGTGGGGTTAAAAGTTATTCTTTTGTGCAGTCTGGCGACATACTCTATGATGGTCGCATACGTGTTTTATTTTTACAGGGCAGAATTAAAAGCTGACAGTGTAATGTGTCTTCTAATTTTGGAGGGTGTTGCTGTTACTGGTCTGCTAGCTTCACGAGTCTGGGAACCACTGTCGTGTGTGGATTGTAAACAGGAAATGAGGTCACTCGAACATCCTACTATTATAAAAGTTATATTAAATATTAACTTAGCCCCAAAACCTCAGCATATATTAAGTGTCGGGAAACTAACAGACAAAAACGGAACAGAGACAGCACATAGGAGAGCGCCAGCAGCTGTTTTCCCGGGTGCATCTCTGGGGCTCCGCGGCGAGGGGCAGGCCGGCCTGAAGTCTTGGACGGTAGAGCGCCCCCATTTTCCACATGAGTGTGTGTGCAAACCCCAGTTCAAGCAAGCCGTCCAGAGAGCCCCGGTGTTTTCGTGAGTCGCCGAGTTTCCCGAGAATGCCGAGCACATGCAGCGGATCCTGATGTCTGGAGCCAGTTGGTTGCGGCAGAGGACAGTAGAGACAGTGTGATAAACAGGGTCCCCGGGCAGAGGTTCAAACACCCGCTCCCCGTCCCTGCTCTGCCTCTGATGGTAGGATCTTGGGTAAATCAGTCCCTCCGGGCCTTCACCTTCATATCTGTAAAACTGGGCGGCAGTACACAGTTTATAAGTTCAGTACTCAGTCATTCCTCCAGGCAATGATATTTTTGACACCCCTCGACCAGCGAGGGTCCTCCCTGGACTCTGCCTTGGCCTGTGCACACCTGCTAGGCTGACCAGGCCCTCACGGGAACAACAAAAGAGGAAGTTTCCTAACCTTTAGTGAGGACCTACTGTGCCTTGGCACTTGCTAGGTGCTTTGTGAACACTATTTCCTTCACAACACCATGATATTTTTGCCCCCCATTTTATAGCTGAAAACCTGAAGCTCAGGAAGGTTAAAAGCTAGCTTAGGGCTCTGCATTTGCCAGGATTCTCCAGAGAAACAGAGCTGGTATTTGTAAACATTACATACATTTAATGTAAGCATGACACGGAGGGCAGAAGCCATGAAGGATGGGAGTAAGACATGTAAACACATAGACATGTAAATGTATGCATTGCCAAAAACGCCATAGATTAAAAGGTAAAAAAAGACCAACGGAAAAATATTTGTAACTCATTAAATGGTAACAGGAAATCTCTTTACTACAGAAACAAAGACGGGCAAAGTAAGCAAAGGTAATCCATGTCCCTTAAATTTTCCGGCGGAGCTGGCTGCTTGTCCCCTGATGTCCATTTTCTGCTTGCGCAGTAAGACAGCTCCAGATTTTTAGCTAAGTGGGTTCATGATCTCTCAGAAAAGACTACCTCTCCCAGTGTCCCTTGCAGCTAGACGCTGCTACAAGGGACAGGTTCCAAAATGTAGGTGTGGTGGCGGTGCACCATTCTGGACCTTGTAGAATAGGCCAACACCTCAGAGACTGCTAGGCAACTAGACAGAAGGAGCCTGAACAGAGCTACCAAACTAGCCCTCGATCACCTACCTACAGAATGTGAGAACATGAATCATTTTATCCTGAAACACACACCACCATCACCACCACCACCCACCACCACCCAAAACCCCAAACCAAAACCACCACTGGGTGGAATCCTTTTGACTTTTTTATTAGTTCACAGGCAGTGGCCGGTTGCCTGGTAAGCCAGGAGGGGAAGTAGATTTAGGGAAATGTCTCAAAAGGAGTTGAACATTTGGGTCTGCAGAGAAAGAGGGAAGTCAGGGGTGATGAGAGGGATTTGAGGCATCCGCACGATGCTGCCAGTTTACGGGAACTGTGTCCCATAACACCTGCAGGATCGGTGACTGTTTCCACAAGCAGATGGTGAGGAAAAGTAGAGAGGCTGGATTTAACTTCGGGGGACTCTTTAGCCAGGGAGGAGGAGAAAGAAAAGAGGCCGGGCAGAGTCGTAGTGAGCAAACCAGGGTAACTTAAAGTCACAGACGTGAGGGAAGAAGATGGACTACCAGTGGCTGATCCTTCGGAGAGACAGAAGAATGATGAACGGTGAAGGGCATGGTCTTTGGCCATGAGCGCACCGGGAGCCTCAGGAAGCATCATTCTGGGTAAATGGTGGTGACAGGGCCAAACATCAGAGGATTTGGGTGGGACCAGTTGGTGAGGAAGTGACTGGCGTATGTACCCATGTGTCATGGATACTAGCTGTGCAGGCAGGAAGTCAGAGGAAGCAAGTGTTGACCCTGAGAAGGAATACGCGTATATCTCCCGAGAACTCCTTGTGGTTAATTGGGCGCCATTAACCATTGCTGGCAGAGGCCTCTCACACACTCGGTGTTTTAGTGAAAAGACTGAGCCGCCAGCGCCCTGCACTGGGTTCCTGCCATCTGAGCCCACCCTTATGAAGAAGCTCCTGAAGTCATCTTTCAACCAATAGGGCTGAGACCCACCCTGTCTAATTGGGCATGCAGAACTACATCCTCATTTGCATCTTTACTAACCAATCAGAGAGGCTCCATAAGGACCATCAGGATGCATGATCGTGACCAATCAGGAAAGTGCTATTGGATCAATCAGACTGTGCAAATCTGGATTCCTCATTTGCATAAAAATGGACCACCTGGAGACTAAGGCGAGACTTTATACAAAAGCAGTCTCCCCTTTATCTCAACAGAACCTACTATGGTTTCCACTGGAGGCTGCATCTCCCAGGTTTGCAAAGTGATTACCTGAATACCTTCTCCCTTACCACACCCCATGTTGGGGATTACTGTTGGTACTGTTGGGTTGGCCAAAAGTTCATTTGTTTTTTTTCTATAAAATGGCTTTAGTAGCACTGAGTTGTCTTTAACTTCATTTGAAACAATACTGTTAGATTGCATTGTGACAGCTGTCATATCGGCATGCATTTGAAAAAACTTATCAAAATTGGTGAATTTTTCTGTAGCCATTTTAATATTGAAGATGGAAGAAAATAGGTAACATTGTCAGCATATTATGCTTTATTATTTAAAGAAAGGTAAAAATGCAGCTGAAACACACAAAACAGATCTGTGCAGTGTGTGGAGAAGGTGCTGAGACTGATCATACGTGTCCAGAGTGGTTTGCGAAGTTTCCTGCTGGAGATTTCTCGCTGGACAATGCCCCACGGTCGGGTAGAGCAGCTGAAGTCGAGAGCGATCAGATCGAGACATTAATTGAGAACGATCAATGTTACACAATGCAGGAGATAGTCGACATACTCAAAATATCCAAATCAATAAAGTTATTTGTGAAAATGAAAAAATCTGTCTTTTATTTTATGGAAAAAACCATACGGACTCTTTGGTCAACCCAATAGATTGGTGGCAGTGAACTTTTGTTGGAACAAGTCGTGGTAAACGGGAAAAATGAGGGCTCTAGGATCGAAGGGGCTTGGTTTAGGCTAGAGTTTTGGTTGTTCCCTGTCTGTGCGGCTGTGATGTCTCTAGGTCTGTTTCCTCCTGCGCAGACTGGAGGGGGTCCTATTTGATGGCAGCTTCGGGGGGTGGGGGCCAAAGGAGAGGGCGCGGTCGAGTCTAGCACAGTCGTACACCCGCAGTAACGTCCCCTTCCGTTTCGCCTCCTCTCTCAGAAAGGTGTTCTGATGTGATTCTTTTGGACAGTGAAAAATAAACAGTTTAATATTAATAGTCAAAATATATTATTACATATATTAATTTTGTGACATTGACCCTCAACTTGAGGCACCATATATATATTTTTTAATAGCTCATCTGTTTTCCAACCACCGTGCCACAGTGAGGAAATCGACTTACACTGGAGCCAGGGACGTCGCACTCAGCAGACCATAACCTCTTGCATTCTCATTACAATTCACATTTCGTGAAGTTGTCCTGTAGTTGTGATTGTAATTGACTCCGATGATGAGAGGTGGGGTAGATGTTGGGATCTCTATGTTGCAAGTAAAACATTTAAAAAAAAATAACACTTAGCAAAGGAAGTGATCATCTCTAGAAGACAGCAAGGGTCCTTTAGCAGTCCATGCCCTACAAACCTCATTTTCTTTTTTAAAACAGAACTGCTAGATCAGGAAATGCTATCGATAATGTGCGTTTTGATGTTAGCTGGGCATCTGGTAAAGTCTCCTGCCGAGGCTCTGTGGGCGAGATGGGGAGATGGGAGCCGAGTGAGAGAAGCTGGTAGCGCCCCCAAGTGGTACTGGGGCCATCAGCACTGGCCCCACAGTGTGGAAAAAAGAGAATTGAATTGGTGCCAAGCTGGATCGAGGGCTTCCTTCTAGCACCTGTCCTGGCAAATTTTTTTAAAATTAATATTAATTTTGAGGGTTAATTAATTAATTAAATTAATTAATATTAACTAATAATATTAATTATTAATAAACAACTAATCTGTTGTTCCTCTTCTTTACGCGTTCATTGATTGATTTCCTGTAGTATCCGGAGGGTGCTTTGACCACCAACCTATGCAGTCAGGGCTGTCCTGGCACATTTTTAGTGGTAATTGTGATAAAGTTAAAGACATCATTACCAGCAGCTCTGTAGTTGTCAAAGCAGGGAATGACACTTAATACTTTAGGCAGTAAACATGTTGAAAAAGATATGGAAAACAGACAAAGATTTCATAGGGACACATGCAAAACTTGGTTTTCCATTAAAAAAACATCAGCAACCCAAGTACAGGATGGAGATGGTGTGAAGCAGCCTGTGTCCCGTGGACTGTTTTTGTTGGTGCAAGTTCAGTCTGAACCGAGGGTGAGGCAGCCGGTGGGAGAGGCCGTCCAGGCTGCAGCAGGGCTGCACGGCTCACAGAGGGC
>PVKM010053279.1:0-10062 GCA_004027735.1 Carollia perspicillata | reverse complement strand
CTGGTCGCTAGCTTTCTGAAGCTGAGTAGGGAAGAAGACTGTGAGTCCTCTTCAGAATACAGACTTTAATGTTTTCATCCCATACCTTTGTTTTCATACTCATTCTTCAGAGACTGATATAACCAAATTCAGAGGTCCTCTAGTTCAATTTCTTCAGAGAAGACACCCCACCCCCCGCCCCCACCTCCCATATGGTGAAGAAGAAAGCATCTGACTACTTGGTGTGGCGGTGGAGGGCGAGGATCTGGGCTCCACCTGGTCCTCATACAGACTTTTATATAATCCACCCCTGTTCAGCCCCTTCCCTCCCTGCACATATTCTTTACCACTCCAATTCCTGTGGCTTTCTGAGGTCCCACGGGACAAATCTGTGTGCTCACTGCTGGCGTCCTCCTGCTCTGCAGTACCTAGGTTTTTTACCTTTCTCTAACTTAAGTCATTTGTCATTTCTCCATCCACTTTTAACTTTCATATTTGATGCTTTGGGTTTAAAGATGTTTCCTCATGTCACTGAATATGGCATTCATGTTTTTATTTCTTATTCTCCTACCAATGCCTTTAAACATATTACATATACCTAGTATCACTCTTAATAGGAAAGTACAAATTAAAACTTCATTAGACAACACTTTCCACCTATACAGGATTAGCCTAGATCATTGACAAGGTTATTTTATTTGGCAGGCTTCAGTTCCTTACTGATTGTTAGCTGAAAACCTCAGTTCCTTGCCACATAAGTCTTTCCATAGTTAGGTTGTCTGAGTGTCCTTGAGACACAGCAGCTGACTTCCTCCAGAACAAGTAATAGAAGAGAGAGAAAGCCCAAGATAGAAGCTACAGTCTTTTTCTAAACAGCCTTATTGAGATATAATTCATAAACCATACAATTCACCCATTCAAAGTATGCAATTCAACGGCTTTAGTATATTTACAGAGTTTTGCAACCATCACCACAATCAGTCTTAGAACATTTTTTATTACTTGCAAAGAAATCCTGAACTAAGCCATCACACCCAACCCCACCCCCAACCCTCCAGTCCTAGGCAACTGTCCATCTACTTTCTGTCTCTATAGATTTGCTAATTATGATCATTACATGTAAGTGGAATCATACATTATCTTGTTTTTTGTGACTGGCTTCTTTCATTTAGCATGTTTTTCAGGTGTGACCATGTTAGATCATATATCAGCATGTCTTTTTATTAGGTGCTCTCTTTTTCCCCCCACTATCATTTAGTGAAATTCCTACTTATTTCTATTTACATGTCTAGGTTTTTCTCTCTCTCACTTTTTCTAGATCCATGAAAGACCCAGACCTTCTTGGCTCTGGGTTGGCACTTTACAACCTCAGAAACAGTTCCCTTTAAACTAGTTGAGGTTCCAATTTGGCCTGCGGTTTCTATGTCCTTGAAGTCTTTCAAAATCTAATCTTGCAGGTGACATACCTCTACTTTTGCTGTATTCTGTTGGTCACACAGACCTTTCCTTATACAATGTGGGAGAGGACTATATAAATGTAGTAATACCAGAAGGCAGAAGTCACTAAGGACCTTCTTGGAGGCTGCCTGCTATGGTGAAGATGTTGTCATGTTGCAATCCATGTGAGAAGGAAAGACTTAACCTCCTATCTTATAGACAATCCCTTACAAAATAATGAAACCAAGCAAACAACAAAATAACGAAAGCAAGCAAACAACAAAAAGCTTACTTACACTGCATGACAGAAAGAAAAAGACCCCACTTGAAGGGAGCTTTGCAGGAGTCAGGCTTCCTTCAGCAGCTCTTTGATCAGTATAGAGGTGAATACCTGGCATTATGGGAATGAGGAAATAAGAATTAACACATGGCTTGAGAAGAGAACATAAAAAGAAACCAAACACTGATAGTAACTTTACTAAACACAGTGTAGCTATATAAATAAAGTTGAAAAGCACTCACTTGGCATATATATATTCACCCTGATAAATTATTATTTCCAATACTAACTACAGACCATAAAGAAAGTAAACTACAGCTTTTTTATGCTTGGGTTATGAATATTCACTCAGTCATTTTGTCAGTCAACAAATATCAATGGTACAAAGGGGATTTTTGCATTCAATGCATATCTCTGAGTTCCCCTCTGGGATATGACACTATACTTAACAATATAATAAAGAAACACACAACAAATACATAGCTCCTTCCTTCAAAAATCTTTCATTCAAAGGCAAGAAAAAATAGACAAATGACAAACTAGTGTTTGTTTTTAAAGACAATAAGCACTAGGAGCTATCAAAGTTCTTCTTTAAAAAATCTGTATATAGCCATTTATCTTGGTTTCTTTTTTTCCATCTCCATGTGTTTTTAGTTATTGATGAAAACCATTACATACAAGATGGCTTTTTCCATTTTAAAAAACCCCACACATTTTTAGGCACAATATAGTAGTACCATCCGTTTGGGTTTATTTTCCTGGTCAATGTGTGTATCAGTTCGGTGGCTAACAGTAGTGAGATGAACATTTGGAGTTTTGTAGTTTTTTTGAGAGACTAATTTGCGTTGGCTCATATAATCGTGTCAAGAGAGGTTAAGTTGAATCTCTTTGGTACAATGAAAATACAAGGAAATATGTAAAGATAGCTTTACTAAACTTGACTTAGTGAAAATACTCCAGATCAACAGACATAAGGAGACTTATTTAAACTAGTTTTACATACAGGTACAAACTCAAGACCAGATTAATTTTTAATGGGCCAATAGCAAACAATATAATTTAACACATTTCCACTTCTGTAGAGTATTAAAAATAAATTTTTAACTGTGTATGATTTGGTATTTATATAAGATCAACTTAAAAGCAACTTTCAAACAACCCAGTTAGCAGTCTCTACCAGGTACCCCATCTTAGCTTTTATACCCTTAGCATAAACTACCACACAAATAAATGGTTTCCTCTTAACAGAATCCCTAGCACAGTAATGTCAAATTAGGCAGCAAACTCTTAATATAGAAAGAAAGAGAAAGTTTTAAAATCTTTAGGTAAAGATGACTCTTCCATTCTATCAAAAAAATAGGTATATAACATTTTACTCTCACTAGACTGGCAAAAATTAAATGTAAAAGTAACAAATAATTGAGGAGTAAGTAGAATTCTTATAAACTGTGGAAGAGTGGGAAAAGATTTGGCATTAATTATCTCACAAAAGTTGAATACGCTCATACTCCACAAACCAGCAATCCTACTCCTCAGTATATAGCCAAGAGAAACACTTGCATGTGTGACCAGGAGGCATGCATAAGAGTTTTTAATGCAGCCCAGGCTGGTGTGGCTCAGTGGACTGAGCACAGGCCTGTGTGCCAAATGGTCGCTGGTTTCATTCCTGGTCAGGGCACATGCCTTGGTTGTGGGCCAGGTCCCCAGTTCGGGATGTGCAAGAGGCAACAAGACATTGATGTTTCCCTCTCTTTCTCCCTCCCTTCCCCTCTTTAAAAATAAATAAATAAAATATTTGAAAATAAAGAATTTTTAATGCAGCCCTGGTTGGTAGGGCTCTGTGGATTGAGTGCCGGCCTGCAAACCAAGAGGTCACCAGTTTGATTCCCAGTCAGGGATATGCCTGGGTTGCGGGCCAGGTCCCCAGGTGGGGGTGTGAGACAGGCAACTGATTGATTCATGCATCTCTCACACATTGACATTTCTCTCCCTCTCTTTCTCCCTCCCTTTCCCTTTCTCTAAAAACAATTAAAAAATAAAAATGAGTTACTCTTAAAAAAAACACAAATTAAGCAACATATTGTTTTAGCATATGTACATTTGTCACAAACCTAAATTTACAAGGAAAACATCAGTGGAATGATAATCACAAAATGTAGGGTATCGGTTACCTCTGAGAGCAGGAAGAAGAGATAAAGAAGAAACAGAAAAGTAGCTGCAAGTTACTGGGAAACGTCCTTGCCCTTAAGTTGGGTATTTCATGATATTATTAAATGCTACGTATTATGTATATTTTTTGTATACATTAAAAAGGAAACTTTTTGCCCTGGCCTGTGTGGCTCAGTTGGTCGGAGGGTCATCCCATAAACCGAAGGGTTGTAGGTCCAGTCCCATTCAGGGTGCGTGTACAAGGCCACCAATCCATGCTTCCCTCTCACATCGATGTTTCTCTCCCCCTCTCTCTCCCTCCCTTCCTCTCTCTCTTCAAAATCAATAAGCATGTCCTCAGGGGAGGATTTAAAAAAATAAAGAAGGAAAGAAAGAAAACTTTTAAAAGATTGATAAAATTCATCCTGGCTGGTGCGGTTCATCAGCTTGAGTGCTGGCCTGCAAACTGAAAGGTCACCGGTTCCATTCCCAGTCAGGGTACATGCCTGGGTTGCAGGCCAGGTCCCCAGCTGGAGGCATGCAAGAGGCAACCAATTGATATATCTCACACATCAAAGTTTCTCTCCCTCTCTTTCTCCCTCTCTTCCCCTCTCTCTAAAAATAAATAAAATCTTTTTAAAAAAGATTGATACTGTTCATCCTCACTTCCTTCAAGTGAGAGAGAGCTGATTTTTATTCTGCATGTAGAGCAACCGAGGGTGGTATGGCCCTATCTTCAAAAAGAGTTCTGCAACATAGAACCCCTCTCAAAGCTACTAACAGATTTTAAAGAGAATAATCAGTCTATCTGGAATCAAGAGAATGTAAATACAATTAAATCTAGGTGGATTAAGCGGGATTTTTTTTTTGGCTAATATATGAATGGAGTACGTGGTAAACTGAACCCCCTACCTGCCTGATGATCCAGGATGGAATCTCAGTATCACTGGGTGACGTTAAAATTTCCAGAGATAAAGGGCAAGGGAATTTTCAGGGAAACTGGAAGTTAAGAATAGAATATCTACCATAACGTGAACAAAAATTACAGTGGCTAAATAAATTAATTCATTTATTAAACAAACCATTCTTTAGCTTGCAGCAGGGAGGGGAAAGGGCCTAGAGTAACAGAGATAATTAAGACACAGTCCTTGCTCTCAAGGAACTCATACTCCAGTCATCGCAGAAAAACTTTTCGAAGTGTAAATGGAAGACTTACTGCTTCCTATGAAGAACCAATAAAAAAGATGTTCAGAGAGAGAAAGCGGGTAAAATGGCCCAACACTGAGAAAAGGAAAGAGTACGTGGAGGTTTTCAAAACAATGCAGTTGATGAATCTAGTGAGGAAGAGGACAATTTTAATCTTGGGCTTAAGATGGTGAGCCTAAAATCTGAAGAGAGAGAGAGAGAAGAGGGAACTTGGCTTGAGTTAGTGCGGTAGCAGGTGGGAGTTCACATTTACGGAGTGCTCTCCACATGCCGGATCCTCTTCTAAATGCTTTTTGTGAGGTAACTAATGTAATCCTCATAATACACCCATGTGAAAGGGAGTATTAGTATCTTCATTTGATAAATGAAGAAACTGGGGCCTATCGAGGTTAAGTAATTTGCCCAAAGTCACATAGAAATTTGGAAGTAGAGTTTTGAACCTAGGTGACTGGATTACCTAGTCCAATTCTTGACTACTACACAAGAGGGATTTCTTTTTTTTTTTTAAGGTTTTATTTATTTAATTTTAGAGAGCAGAAGGGAGGGAGAAAGAGAGGAACAGAAACATCAATGTGTGGGTGCCTCTCACACACCCTGTACTGGGGACCTGTCCTGTAATCCAGTCATGTGCCCAAGACTGGGAATTGAACTGGCAACCCTTTGGTTCACAGCCCAGCACTCAGTCCACTGGGCCACACCAGCCAGGGCATTTTTTAAATAAAACTTGGGAAAAAGAGAAGAGCTAGAAAATGTTGTCATCACATAAATTCATTCAAGTTTGTTTATATTCAGGTGAGATAAATTGTAAATATTAAATTTTTATCCCAAGATATTCTTACACCTTGGTAAATATTAATGGTGTGCCTCAACAGTTTTATACTGGACCCTATGAATGTAGAATATTGCAGAGAAACTACCAGAGAAAAGCTGTGTCTCCAGGATCATGACCTTAGGAGAAAAATCTGATCTTTTTGACCCCTCTGGAGACAGAGATAGAAAGTTACTCAGATAAGCCTTAGCAAAGCCCTTGATTTCTCCAATAATAAACTGATGTATTTTATAGCCAACCTTAGTGCACATATGTGCACTAAGACAATAAGATTTATTGTCTCTTTTTTATTTCTTTCTCAGCAATTTAATAATTGACTTGTTGGGATCATTTGTTTCAGCAGTATGGTAATGAGATAAAATCGACAGTTTTAATCCCATTTTAGTGCAGGTGGCCATGAACTGCACCTCTACACTTAGAAAACATGAGCTGTTGAATGACCCCAGAGAAACTGTGTTTGGCTCAGAACAAGTCTATCAGCTTTACAAAAGATAATGCTTTGCTGAGTATGTGTCAGAACCTTCATCTTTGTATTCAAGGACAACACATTAATTTTCACAGGGAACAACTCAAGTGATTTGTTTAGGGCCTCACAATGAATCTCTGGGGCAATCAAGAATAGATGCTTGGAAAGTTCAATATATTATACTTGTTCAGTTGACCTTACCTATGTTATACAGTTACACATAATAGAGTCTTCGTCCAGCCTCATGATATATATTCAATTGATCTTGCTTTTACGTAGCCAAAAAACAAGCAGATAACTGGGAACAGAAACTATCTTGGTTTCTAATTGTTCATGGAAGAATTCTTACCTGAGGACAAGCTAATGAAAACAAAATCAACCCCAATTCAAAAATTCTAAATTAATATGCCTAGAATAAAGTGATCTGAAGCCAGTTATGCAATTCATTGAGAGAAACCCACAAAACAGCGACAGAGCTTTATGTAGCAGCTGCTGCTGCTCAGCAAACTAGATCCAAATTTTTAAAGCGATCTGACACCTGACAAGGCCACAGTAGTAACGGAGGTGCCTCATTATTATCCAGGAATCTTCAGAGCAAAGGAAAAGGATGGCAAAACACAACTTTAACATGAAAATTTATTAGACTAAGAATTGGGATAAATACATCTCCAATTTCAACTGGAAATAGGAATGGTTCAAATTATAGCAGTACCAAATAAAATAAAATTTTCAAAAATTATTGAAAGATATTTGTGGGGGGCAGGGGTATATTAAAGTGACTAAATTATAATGGAAAAACAATACAATAAAGGTTAAAAAAGAAAGATATTTGTTTGTAAAGAAATGTGAAGTTTTGATGTCTGATATTTCAGAGTATTGGAAAAAAACTATCCTCTTTGAAGAATTAATATTCAAAACCTTCAAGGTAGAGGCATGGGAGAGATGGGCGAGGAGAGGAAGAGTTAGTTTAATGGTAAAGAGTGCATGCTATGAAAGAAAATTGTCTAGATTCAATTCCTAGTTGTGCCACTTGGCAGATGGGTGATTTTGGCAGGTTTTCTTAATCTCTCTGTGCCTCAAGTTTCTCATCAGCAGAATAAGAGAACTTACTTATAAGGTTGCTTAGAGGACTTCATGAGCTAATATATACAGTGTTTACTCAGTGCCAGGTACATAATAAGAGCATTACATAAACATTCCATTTTTAATAAAGGCTACCTAAAGATTGATATCAATGCTGATATTTAATCAAACAATCAAGAAGAAATCTGATACAAGTATGCAATCTTATCCCAAATCCTTGGGACCAGATGAGTTTCTAAATTAAATCTTTTAAATATTTTAGGAATTTAATATATTATGCTGTCTATATTCTACTTAACATGTGTTGTCCTGGGCAGCAGTCCTTAATCAAACACATATTTCAGTCCTTAATCAAACAATGAAATGCATCAAAAGTCACACCAACTAGAATAAATGAAGACTTTAGAGTCATGCCACTTCCAGTTTTTGCCACCAAACAAATTAAGAAAACATTCTTTGAATTTAGGAATTGCAGGCACATTATTGTGAAGCTTTGTCTGTAGAGCCACAAATTTCACTGTATTAAATGATATAATAATCATTGGAAATATAGAGTAATGGTGATAGTAAATGAATTTTTTTCTGAAAACCTAATGAGTTTCTTTTTTTCTCTTAAAAAAAAAGATGTATATGTAGTTTTCACATGGGCTGTTACCTGGTTTATACTTTGTTAATTGTGCCATAAATTGTGCACAATGCCTAAAACGTCTGAAACATCTCCCCATATACCCCTGTGACTGACTATTTCAGGTCTCTGCTCAAATGCTACTCCCTCTTCAGAGAGGCTTTCTTGATGACACTATTTAAAATATCAGGTGGGGAGCATGCACACACTCATTCACACGCAATCATACATAAAACTCTTTCCCCTTTTCTTTGTTTTTCCTTTTAGAACTTAACACTATCCAGCATTATATTATATATTTGTTTATCTGTCTTACTAGACTGGCAACGCATGAGAGCAGGGATTTGTTTTGTTTGAGCACTTAGAACAATGTCTGGCAAATAGGCATTTGATAGATACTATTCAATAAATGACTCAAGAAATAAGGCTGACATAAACAGCAGTGAGTCCCAAGAACTAGTCCTAATATAGCAGGTAACACCTACTTTAAAAAGTAAATTTAAGCCAAAAAAAGTCATCTAAACATCAGGTATAGTGTGTTTATGTAATATATATATTAATGGGATTCCAAACTAGTAATTAAAAAACCCTTCATCTTTATATACATACTTATCAAGTAAATATTGATTTACTACATAGGAAATAAAAACTAATCATTAAATTTACATTTATAGTACATTTACATTTAATAATTAATTTTAATTATTTAAGTAAACAAGAAGAAAATATATACTTAAGAGAAAAATACTATAGCACAAAACATTAAAAAGTTTTCTTCGTATTCCTCCCAAAACATTTTATTCACCATAGAAAGAAACCCAACTACCTGATCTTCATCTATTTGCAATGTGCTAGTACATTCAGTTAAAAAATGTCCTAAATTAGCTTCAGAGGGCAGTGGTATCTTGTTGCATACACATACATACTTATACATATATGTATTTACTCTTGCTCCAGGTAGTAAAATGGCACCATAAAATGTGCATCAACGTTCAATAGTCTTTCCAGTTCAGATAGACCCACTCTTGGTAAGGCCTGGCTCTAACCTCTCCATCCTTAGCCTCATTCATATATTAGTTGTGACTTGGGAATTGCTTTTACAGAGAAGGAAAGAAAAAGGCAAGGTACAGTAAGAATTTAGGCCACACTCTTGGCAAAAGTATCAAGAATAAGGGGACTTCCACCCAATATGGAGGCACAGATAGGTACACTTTGTTTCCTTGCACAACCAAAAGAATGACACCAACCAATTTAAAAACAAAAAACAGACTTCCAGTCAAGATGGAGGCATAGGTGGAAACATTGTACCTCCTCTCACAACCAAGATTAAGGAAAACAAATATTTACAAACAATAACACAACCAGAACGCAGAAAATTAAACTACGCAAGTCTGACAACCATTCAACCAGACCAGTAAGAGGGGCAGAGTTGGCAGCCAGCAGAGAGGGAAAGCAGCAGGAAAACGTGGTGGCTGCCAGGCTTGGGAGTGCCAGGCAGTGTAGGTGGCATGGAGCTTGCAGACCCCAGATGCAGGGAGGAGACGAGCATAGCACGCAAGGCACGCAGGGAAGTTAGCTAACCATGGACACACATTCGCGTGCAGATAAACTAGGCAAGAGCGGGCAGTGAGACGGACCGCACAGCCCAGGGCCCAAGCAATGGGCAATAAAGCCTAAAAACACCAATTGAAAAGGTGCCGGGAGAGGCTCCCAGCCTCACAAGAGAGGTCGTTGGGGAGACCTGCAAAGTCCCAGAGTGTGCATAGGCCCTCCCATCTGGGAACCAGCGCCATGGGGGCCCAGTTTGCTTGTGGGAGGCAGCAGAGGGGACCCAAATTTGAGAGAGCTTGGAACAGGCGCCATTGTTCCCTCTCTGACCCCGCCCCCACAGACAGCGTCACAACTTGGCGACTAGGCTGCCCCGCCCTGGTGAACACCTACGGCTCCGCCCCTCATACGCAACAGGCGCCACCTGACCAAAAATGACTCAAACACAAGAAAAGGACTTC
>PVKM010053278.1:0-10075 GCA_004027735.1 Carollia perspicillata | reverse complement strand
CTGGCTTCTGCTTCCTTTCCACCGCGGAGGAGAAAGCCTCTCTCCTCCAACAGCAACACCCCTTCCTGGATGAGCTCGCCTCTCAGGGAGTTTGCTCCTGTAATTATCATCTTCTGCATCGTCACCTCGTCAGAGTCCCTCCCTTACCGCTGCATTCTTCCTGTTTAAAAAAGTTTTAAGAAACCTTTTTTATTGATCGACTTGAGAGAGAAAGAGAAAGAGAAACATCTATTTATTGTTCCACTTATTGATGCACTCACTAGTTGCTTCTTGTATGTGCCCTGATGGGGGAGCGAACAAGCAACCTTGGCGTGTGGGGACGATACTCGAATTACCCGGCCAGGGCTCATTCTTCCTTTTTGTTTTTGGGGTTGGGGTTGGGGGTGAGAGTACAATTTATATTAAAACACACATACAAATAACACTCCAGAAATTTAATTTGTATTCTGTTCCAGTCAGTTTTCACCCCCAAAGGCTAACATTGTCCTGATTTCTATCACTCTAGATTAATGTTTCCAGTTTTGGACTTCATGTAAATGAAATGATATAGTATGTACTCTTTTGTATCTTGCTTCTTTTGTTCAATAGAACATTTGGAGATGGATCCGTGTAGTTGTGAATATCAGTAGTTCTTATTGCTGAGTAGTACTCCATTGTAGGTGTATGCCACTCATCTGTTGATGGACACTTGGGTGGTTTCCAGGGTTAGGCTACTACAAGTAAGACTGCTCTGGACATTCTTGTACAGATAATTTTATGGGCATGTGTTTTAGTTATTTCATATGCATTTCATTGTTGATTGCAGGATGGTTTAACCCTATAAAAAAACTACCAAACAGCTCTTAACAGTGGCTGTACCATTTTGCGTTCTGATGAAAGCAACGTGTGAGACTTCCAGGTGCTTCACCTCCTCGCCACATTGGGGATTATCAGCCTTTTATATTTTAGTAATTCTAGTGATACAAGAAGTGCTTAGCACAGTGCTTGGCATAACCTTAGCCCTCTGAAGAGGTTAGTTATTGTTATTATCAGAGCAAATGCTAAAACATTTTAAATAAAGGGCATCTAAGTTTCTTCTTTCCTATATATTTTCTCTTCTTTTCGTTCTAACCCCTCTAAAACCTATAATAACCCCAAGTATTGACCTTGCATCTATTTAAGTTTAAATAGATGTTCATAAATTTATCAAAGTATTGTCTCGGCTTTATAAAGAGACATCACCAATGTCTCCCATGATGAACAGCAAGTGCACGATAAATCGCGCAGGCTCACCTTTCTCCTGTAGCTGCCAACCGTGTAACTTTCTCCCCTACTGTGCTCTGGGATCTGTCCCCACACCTGGGGATTACTTCTTTTTGGAGCTGCCCAGCCCTTTGGGGCCTCAAACTTTGCTCTTCTGACAACAGCAGGTCTGGACCACCAGCACCTTATTTAGTCCGCAAATCTGGGTGTCCCTTCCTGAGCCCAACTTCTCCGAGCGGGGGGCGGGGAGTCGTCGGTGGGCGTGGCAATGCGCTCCAGAACTGAAATCTGAGCCGGACGAGACACGTACTGGTCTCTAGGTGGCAGAGCAAACAGTTCCCCGTTGCACTGGCTCTTGAGCGAGCTGCGGAGGGACCCACTCCCATTGGCAACGCCTGCCCGCCAAGTTCTCCTGTTTCCATATTTTTCTCCGCTCCTTGCCCAGGCTTGCTTAATTACCTCCTTTAGCTCTCTTCCCATTTGCATCCTCGCTAGCCCATGCTGTTTGGGCAGGGAAGCGGGCAGCAGAAGTGCACCTCAGTGCACTGCATGCCTTGCATCAAAGAAGGGGCGGTGTGGTGGCTGGAGCGCAGCGCAACAGATTCGAAGATGCCTGAGAAGGGATCTTTTGCCAACTGCTGCGAGGGGGACAGGCGCGCCTTGTGGCCAGGCTGGTGGGGGTGAGCTGCATGCACCCATCAAGGGTGTTCCCAGCCTCTCCAGGTGACGACCGTTCCATGGTCTTCGTCACCACCGTTGTGGACGTCCTGAGCAACCTCTCAAGGCTGGTCACCCTCTCGGAGCTCAGAAACCGCAAGCTCCGGAACTGCGCAGGTGAGCTCCACGCCCGCTTCTGGGCTCAGGCCGGCCCTAGCAACTGGTCTTGACCCTGACCCGCATTCCGCTGCTCTGTCCCTCCTCAGTCCTGGGTTCCTCTTTTGTGTCTCTGTAACCTAGTCCCCAAGTCTGCTCTTGAACTCAAAAGTTAGGGTGAGTTGCTGACTCCGATGCCACCCCACCTCCCCCAGCACCTCATGTGTCTCTGAAGCCCGTTACCTGCAGTTGCTGAGTGAGCACTTGGCGCATCGCTGCCAGCATGGATTGGGGAAAGATTTTCTGGCACACGTATTTGGGCAGGGAGCAATATCTGTAGGAACCCACCAGGCTGGACAACGTCGCTCCCTTGGCGCTCCAATTCATGCAGGTACAGATGTGGCCCCTCTCCGGCCACAGAAATCTCAGGATCCTTAATAGTTCTCCCTCTCCCCTCAGGCGCTGTGGCTTTACTCAGTAGATGCTTAGAAAGTGTTTGCTGAGACAATGAATGAATGAGTGGAAGCACCCGGGTGGGGTTCCTGTCAGGAAGTTATCTCCCGGTCATTTGAAGATCCAATGCCAACCAAGAGAGTGCAAATGCAGGAATCTGCAGGCTCTGCTTGGACTGAGCTAGTTGCTTTGAGATAGCATTTTTTTTTTGTTTGCTTGCTTGTGTTTTGTCTTTTTTCCCTCTAAGAACAGGGCATTTGTGGGATTAACCAAAGATTAAAACAATGACTTGGCTAAAATAGTGCTGCAATCCTGAGAATATTTTCTCCCATTCAGTCCATGCTCACTTCTATTTTCCCACACTCAGGTCTGCAAGGGAACAAAACCAGACCCGTGTGTGTGTTTGGGGGTGGGGGGTCATTGGAGTGTGCTGACCATTTCAGCTTGGTTGAAGTTCCATGACCTATTTGTCAATTTGTAATTTCCCGGTTTGGGTCTTAGAGACAATTTATATATTGGCATGAATTCAAATGAAAAGGTAACAGCAGAAAGTCAACTGTATACCTTAAACATGCTTTTCTAAGGAGCTGAACCATTCAGAATGGTCATTTTTAGTAAATGGTTCTGTTTATATTTCATGTGACCCTGTGACTCCAGGATTTTTATCTAAAGAACAACTCCCTGCCCCCGCAAAGTGAGCTTCTATCCATAATAAGGACAGCAATGTTATTAAGAAGTAAGCTTTCTAACTCAGTCACTTCAGTAGTAGTGGCTAGTATTATCTGGAATATTTTCAAGATATTACGGTGTCCTTTGAGTAAAAAACTTGTGTATGAGGAAAAAGCAGTTTATGATTAGAAAGCTGTATTGCATATTGCTGATCACATCATCTATTTGCAGCAGCCGCACATTCATTTCCTGCACAGAGAGGCAGGGGTAGGCAGGACGGTGTCCCTCCGGTTCTGACACTGGCCCCTTCTCTCCCTGACTAATCGGGTGTTTGGAGAAGGCCTGGTGGGTCTGGTAGCCCCCACCGCACCCCCGCTGAGTAATTTGGGCTGCCTACTGTAAGAGAGGTGGCAGAGGGCAGGAGGTGGACAAGTGTCTATGCCACATTTCTGGCCTTTCCCGTGCTCCCAGCCAGGTTCACAGAAACCTTACTGATTTGAGAGCGTGGTAGGAGCAGGTCATATGCATGTCAAATTGCTGTCACATCCTCCGTTCTATCCTTCCTACCTCCTGTCGAATCTGCTACAGCTCAGCACCAGAAAAAAAAAAAAACACTATATCTAAATGACATTGTTTCCTGACACACTGGTGACCGCCCTAGTCATGTAATTTTACCAGTTTTTATGTGACTCTTGGCTTTATTAATGATAGTAATGAAAAATCATAGTATTGACTTTAAATAATGTTGGCAGAGTGAGATTTCAACAAATGCTTAAAAACTTAAATTTGAGCAGTTAGCACTCATTCCACTATTACTCAGTTCTTCTCCCACCGAAGTGTTGGGATTTTCTCTAAGGAATACTTACCTCAGACCTTTCTGTAGTTAAGTCTGCTTCCTTAGCTCTTTGGTATTGAGAACATAGGAGGGACAACGAGAACACATTCCCAGTAACCAAAGCACACAGTCATATTAAGGTTATAGCTCGTTTCTTGGCAGATGTCAGTATTCTTCACTTGCTTGTTACAAACCAGTTTCTCTGTGGGGCAGCCCCTTGTCCCTCAGAGCCAGACGCTCCTGCCAGCAGGGTGAGTGGTCGGAGTAACTGCCGTTTTCCCGTGACTGCCCTGTGTGCCGCTTCTGCTGCTGCGTGTTCGGATGACTTTTTCAGAGACGGCCCCTTTTCCTGTAGCCAACACACACACATGTGTGCACATACACCCAGGGGTCTCTTGTGTTTACAAGAAAAAGAACCTTTTCTTGATTCTGTATCTCCCTCTAATTTCCTTCCTTCTTGGCCAGACACCTTAATATGACAGTTTGTATCCACTGACCACCTCATGGTCTTCCAGTTCGTCGTCGGCGCTCTGGGGCCTGGCCTCCTCAGACACGCCCCTCTGTCTGTGTGTGGCACTGAGGGCCACTCTCTCGTTGGGGCCTTTCATTCCCTTGGTTCACCTGGTGCTAGTTGTTGTTGTTTTTTAAATCCTCACCCAAGGATATATCCACTGATTTCAGAGAGAGAGGACAAGGAGGACAAGAGAGAGACATCAATGTGAGAGAGAAACATTGATCGGTTCTTTCCCATAAGCGCCCTGACTAGGGATAGAACCCGCAACTTTCTGGTGTACAGGTCAATGCTCCAACCAGCTGAGCCACCTGCTCAGGGCGACCTGGTGCTAGTTGTTGAATCTCCTTCCTCTCTTCTTCCCCCAGACACCTGATCCCTGGGAGTTTTTCTTTGTTCCTTCATTCCCTAAATCCTCATGATTTTTGCCTTAGAGTATTTCTCAAATTTCCCCTTCCTTGTCTTCCCTACTCTTACTGCAATTTTCACCCTTATTATCTCTTGAGCAAACCGTGTCCGTAGTCCCCAGATGGCTCTCGCTGCTCCCTTCTCCAGTGGCTGCTCCCACTGCCACCATCACCATGCCTTCAGTGACTGCCCTCAACCACAGACCAGGGCTCAGCTCAGGAGCAGTGGGCTGCTGCCACTCCCACGCGGCTGTGCTCTCGGACGCACTACCTTCCTCTTGGGGTGCAACCTGCCTCTTTTCTGCTAGTGAATATCTCCCTCAAACCCCTTCCTCAGGTTCCCTAAGGGGGCGTTGATGTTCCTAATGTTAACACTGTGGAAGGT
This sequence comes from Carollia perspicillata, assembly GCA_004027735.1. Taxonomy (NCBI): domain Eukaryota; kingdom Metazoa; phylum Chordata; class Mammalia; order Chiroptera; family Phyllostomidae; genus Carollia; species Carollia perspicillata. Next base: position 4,760 of record PVKM010053278.1, on the reverse strand, counting down.
GAAATTACTGTTTCTTTCCTCCAGCTTCCATGTGACCTCCCATTGTGACCCTCACCTCACTGTTTTGGTTTTAGTGTTTTTCTCTCCTCACAGGAATGTGAACCCATTGAAAGCTGACACTTTTATTCCATTTCTGTCCGCAGAGCCAGGTACACAGTAAACCCTGAATGCAGGTATGTTGAAACAAATAGAAAACAGATAAGATACCAGGAAAGCGGTGGGACCAATGAAATTTAATTTTGCTTCATGAAGTGGGGTAGGCCTGTTATAGTACTCAGAACTGCTCCTGAAATTAGCACAGCTCTCATGGAACTGAATTGCCTCCAGCACTAACAGCTCAAGGTGCACCTCATTCTTGTTCTTGAAGGCTGATGAGCGCCTTCTGCATGCAGGTGCGCCTGCTCCCTAATTGCTGCTGTGTGGCCAGCAGGCTCCAGCCACACTGTGGCTCACTAAAGCTGTGTTCCAGTGACCCCTGAGAGAATTGGTCCTTTAAGATGCTCATAAATTGTGAGCTTGCTATCATTACCTGAGCTATCTAGATAGTCAGTCACACAGAAGAGAGCTGAGAGAAATGTGTCCTTACTGTAATGTCAAGATAATCTCCATCAGCAGAGGAGAAAGCCCAACAGCATCATTTATGCCTGGTCCATAGACACAGTGACCCTAACTTCTCAGGCAACAGCCAGGAACCATGGTCAGACAATGGATTCTTTCTTATTTTTATTTTTAAATTAATTAATTTATTGGTTGATTTGAGAGAGAGAGAGACATCAACTTGTTGTTCACTTACTTATGCATTCATTGGTTGATTCTTGGAAGTGTTCTGACTGAGCATTGAACCCACAACCTTGTCGTATTAGGACGATACTCTAACCAAATGAGCTAACTGGCCAGGGACTAGCAATGGATTTTTAACGCTACAACTGGGTTAAAGAGGGTAAGAGGAAGGTGATGTTAGTGAGTGGACACATGGCCATTTCTAGGACATTTTGGTGATTTTTAAGGAAGAAAGATATAAAAAAATTTGACAATGGAGACCTGACCAGTGTGGCTCTGTTGGTTAGGCATCATACTGCAAAGTTCGCCAGTTCGATTCCCAGTCAGGACACAGGCCTGGGTTCAGGTTCAGTCCCCTGTCTGGACACATGTGCAACCCATCGACGTTTCTCTCCCTCTCTTTCTCCCACACTTCCCATGTCTCTAAAACATAGATAAATAGAATCTTTTAAAAAAATGACAATGGATTTACTGAGGGAAACATGGAGGACTTGGTTGCTGAACACACAGGACCTCGTCTACTCTGTTCACTCTGTTCTACAGATGCCCAGCAAGGCCATCTCTTCTTTGGGACAGGTGAGTGTGCTGCAGGCTTCCTGATGGGAATGTTCAGCCTGGCGGGGATCTTTTTTTTCTTATATTTTATTGATCGTGTTATTACAGTTGTCCTGATTTTTCCCCTTTGCCCCCCTCCACTCAGCATCCTCCACTCCCTAAGGCAGTCTCCCAACCATTGCTCATGTCCATGGGTCATGCATCTAAGTTTTTTGGCTGCTCCGTTTCCTATACAGTACTTTACATCCCCATGGCTATTCCGTAACTACTATTCTGTAACTATTTGTACATCTTAATCCCTTCACCTCTTTACCCATTCTCCCACACCCCTTCCCATCTGGCAACCATCAAAGTGCTCTCTGAATCCATGATTCTGCCTCTGTTCTTCTCGTTTGCCTCCTTTGCCTTTTAGATTCAATTGTTGATAGATATGTATTTTTGCCATTTTATTGTTCATAGTTTTGATCTTCTTTTTCTTAAAGAAGTCGTTAACCTCATATTTCAGTTCTGTGTACCTTATTATCTCTTCACCAAGCAAAAATGAACACATTTTAAATCTTATAATTACATCTCTAGCCAAATAATCATGAAAGCTCATAATCCTCTTTAATTCCTATATGTTGTTCTCAGTAGCTCAGGGATATGTTTTGCATGTTTGATTGCTTTTGTTTTTCCCTTCAGACAGTTAGGTTCTGTATTTAGCATGATATATTGCAAAACTCAGAAGATACTGATACTGCTTTTAACTCTTATCATTTCCAATATTCGTTGCTGAAAGAGTAAAAGGTAGAGAGTTGGGAAGTCAAGTCCAAAGCCTCAGTTCTTAAAGAGTGCATGCTCTAGAGGCAACGTCTTCCTTCTTCATCATCCTCATCTCCCAGCTTATCTCACTGGAATCTGAGTCCAACACTCTGAACTTCTTTCTTATTCTTCCTATGCAACTAATAGTAATACAAAAACAACAATCATAATAGCTAAAATAGCTCTGTGCTTATTATATGCCAGATATAAGTCTCTTTCATATAAAAGAAAGAGGGAGATTAAAAAAAAAAACCTCTGAACAATCCCCAGTCAAAGGACATACCTTCTAAGCCCGCTCCATTTCTCTCCTTCCCTTGAAGGCAGACCTGATTGAGAGAGCAACCTACAGCACAAATGTTTATTCTCCAACATTCAACAGAATTTGCCCTTGCTCCTATCACTGTTGGTCTCCTAACTGCCAAGCTAAATGGGCATTTTTCTGTTCTTTCTCACTTTTGGTGATATCCAAGAAACTCTATACTATTTATTGCCCTTAATCCACTTGACATTTCTTTTTGCTGGTTTCCTCCTGTTTCTCTTCTTGTTCTTTCTCGCTTTTTCTTTGTGTGGCTATAAACAATGCACATTATCTGAGTGTTGGATTTTTGATCTATAAAATATAAATTATGTTATCAATATTAAGGGATTCTGGTGAGAAACAGTCGAGTCAATTTATGTAAATACACATTATGAACTTTAAGAGGCTATACCAAATTGTTGTTTGTTATTATTAAGTATAATTAAGGTAATAAAATGCTGCCATAAGTGTCACCAAGTGATCTCTTTTGATGATTATGGCAGCATGTTTTCTAATGTACATAGTTATTTTTAAATGAATGCTTATGTTCTTAAATATTTTCTTTTTTAAGTGGTAGAAATATTCCTGATTTTATTTTTGTTTACATTATGAACTTACATAGCAATTCTTTTCTCCTTTAATTAAAGTGATGTTAGATTTCAACTGAGCCTTTATACAATTCATCCACAACTTCTAGGATTTTTTAAATTATATTTCATTGAGTATGCTATTATACTTCTCCCAATTTCCCCACTTTATCCCCCTCCACCCAACACCCCCCATTAATTCAGGCATTCCCCTCCCCATTTTTCATGTCCATGTGTCATGCCTCTAAGTTCTTTGGCTACTCCATTTCCTATACTGTACCTTACATCCGTAGCTACCTATCTGTATTTCTTTATCACCTCACCTCTTCACCCATTTCCCAACACCCGCTTCCCACCTGGCAACCATCAAAGCATTCTCTGTACCCGTGATTCTGTCTCTGTTCTTCTAGTTTGCTTCACTTGTTTTTTAGACTCAATTGTTGATAGATATGTATTTCTTCCACTTTATTGTTCATAGTTTTGATCTTCTTTTTCTTAAGTAAGTCCTTTAGCATTTCATATAATAAGGGCTTGGTGATGATGAACTCTTCTCATTTTTTCTTGATGGGAAGCTCTTTATCTGACCTTCAGTTCTAAATGATAGCTTTGCTGGGTACAGCAATCTTGGCTATAGGTTCTTCCTTTTCTTGACTTTGAATATTTCTTTTCACTCCCTTCTAGCCTGCAAAGTTTCTTTTGAGAAATCAGCTGGTAGTCTTATGGGAATTCCCCTGTAGGTAACTGAGCGCATTTCTCTTGATGCTTTTAAGATTCTCTCTTTATCTTTGACCTTTGCATCCATCTTGTTTAGGAGTCTCTGTGCTTCCCAGACTTTAATGTCTATTACCTTCCCCAAATTAGGGAAGTTTTCTTTCATTACTTTTTCAAATAGATTTCCAACTTCTTGTTCTTTTTCTTCTTCTGGCACCCCCATGATGCCAACGTTGGAACGCTTCAATTTGTCCCATAGGCTGCTAACACTGTCCCTGTTTTTTTGTCCACTGAGTGCATAGGCTCTGGGGTTTCCTACTTGGTTGCAGGCCAAGGTCTGCCCCCAGTAGTGTTTTGCCTAGGGCCACCCTGCTTGGGCTATAAAGCAATCTGAGATGGTTGCTACTTGTGTTGGACTTGGGCATTCTCAGGTGAAGCAAAGCTGTGAATCTCAGTTGGCTACTGCTAGTGCAGCACCTGGGGCCACTTAGCAAGAGATATAAGGGCTGGGGCTGACTGATTCTGGCTGTTTGATTGAGAGGATTTAGGAAGTTGTGAAGCATGAGCCAAGACCAGTCATTTGTATGGAAAAGCTCTGTTAACAGCTTGGGTGTGTTTGTAACTTGGGTAATTATAACCTCAGGAGATCTCCATGGTGGGGCAGATTTGCTTAGCCAGGTTGATGGAGTCTCTGATACGGCACCCACCTGAAGGCTCTGTGGCTGTAGGGGAGGAGGGTACAGAAAGGGGACAATGGCCTTTCTGTCTGGGAGAAAGCTGTCCTTCAGCTCTCGCCTAGATAGTAGACCCTTCATTTCCTCCCTGTATGCCACTGGTAGTTTTCAAGCTGCTAACCTGTTGCTGGAGCTCAGAGGGAGTGAGTCTGAGTAGGTGAGTCCATGTGTGTGTTCTTGAGGAGGAACTGCTTGGGACTCTAGAAGTTTCTTCCACTGACTCAGTCCCTACTGGTTTTTGCAGCCAGAAGTTACAGGGACTTATCTTCCTGGTACTAGAACCCTGGGCTGGGG
>PVKM010053277.1:0-10064 GCA_004027735.1 Carollia perspicillata | reverse complement strand
TGTTTCTTGGTATACTGTGGTGTGTTTCTTCCCTTAAACTCTACAAACCCTTTGTACATTTTTATAAAATTGTTTTTATTACATCTTGTTCTGTATTAAATGTAGAATTTATGGACTTCTTCCTGTTTCCCTTTTAGGACTATGAGCTCTTTTTTACCCACTTTTAATTTTTAATATGTTTATCAGCTTCTTATGGAATACAGGGCTCTGTATAGCCTATATTACCCATTTTTTCTTGTTCACTAAGTGTTTGACCTCAATCCAGAATATGTTACATGGTGTTTTATTTTTAGTATAATCATTTATTTGTAGTGCTTTCTAATTCGGAAAGATGCCCTGAAAATTCTAGTTTACTGACATCATCATAAAGAATGAAAAAAACAAAGGGATATGGACTGGAATATAGGGATGGGACCTAAATTTTTTCCTACTCCTTGTAATTGTACCTACAGAGTCAAAACTGTTAAACATGGCTTCATCTAGTCAAATGTCTAGAAAGGACTGTATGCACAGTTGCATCGGTAAATTGGCGATAAACTTGGGGTGTTGTGTAGCCTATTATGCCCCAGCAGGAAGTTCTGTGGGGTGACACAGAGTAGCTGTAAGATCTCTTCTTTTACATCCAGGTTCGAGATGCGGCAATGAACAGCTTAGTGGAAATCTACAGACACGTAGGAGAACGTGTGAGGGCAGATCTGGGTAAAAAAGGATTGCCACAGTCCCGGTGAGTTCCGACATTTTTTTCTTCGCTTTTTCAATTAACATTTTGGTTTGCACTACATACTTTGTTGTGATAATTTGACTCAAAGAATGTATGGCTAGCGGATTGGTGGTTGGAGGTCTTGTCCAGATCATATGTCAGGGTCCTCTCCCAGACGTCTAGCCTACTCCCATGCTATGCCCTGATTTTAGAAGCATATTTAAAATTGATTGATTTTGAGAATTCAGCATTCTTTTGGTTCATGTGGTTCTAAATTTTGTATACACACAGCACCTAGTTATAGTATGTGCTCAGAATATATTTGAATGAATGGAGCCTTTCTAGAATGAGTTTTGTTTAGAAAACATCTTTGAAATGGTAGTTTTCTGTTCAGTAACATCAGCCTCACCCTGTAGAATCCAGGGCAAGGGGATCGGTATCTTATCAGAATTAAGACACCTTGAGTACACAGATGTCTCAGTTTTAGTCAGACTTTTAAAACTGATGAACAGTTGGATATTTATCATTTGAACTGTTCTGCAGAAATCTTACACCAAACGAATTCTAAATCCTTTGCCCCACCCCATTCCTTTAGGCAGCGTGAAAACCCTGAGAAGTTAGGTGTGGACTGGGCACACAGAGGGGTGTGTCAGAGCCTCCCACTGTGGCCACGCAAACAGCAGGGGCCCAGAGAATACAGTGACCTGAGAGATCAGACAGCCAGTAAGAGTCAGAGCTGAGGCTGTAGCCCTGTTCCCTGACTCTCCTTTTAGTGTTCTTTATCCTGTTTCACAAGAGTTCATGGAGCATCTAGATAAGGGTTGGAATATTGAAATATATAGGAGTCATATATTTCATTTGATGAAATGTGACAGAGGTGGGCCCCTCACCCTAAGGTAGGGGTTCCATGAGCAGCTGAGTGGGGCTCTACTTCTTACACAGTCATATCTGACTCAGGGTCGCTATCACCATGGCCTCTGTGCTGTGTACAAGATAATGAGATGGGAATAAAACTCTTTCATGTGCTTTACAAAGGGCCATTTGCGAGAAGAGTTTTTATGCCCATGTTTTATCAACCTCAGCCTTCTGGATTTTGAGTGGATGGTGAGGACACTTGGGTGAGAGACAAACTTAGACAAAACTATTCAACAGCCTCTTGGGCAAAATGGCAGGACACAGATGAACAGGAAGAGCAGGGGCTGGAGGGAGAGGGGTCTGTTTGATGATGTCCTGATCATTGTTGGGAAAACAGGCCTTAGGCAGTGAGATTCTTTCCTGCTCTAAGGATGGCTTCACCATGCTGTTTAGCTCATGGTAGCTTTAGGTCATGAACACACCATTCATCTTAAGCATTGGGGTTCCTGCGTAATGTTCAAAGGTTGCTGTAGTGAGCTAATAGGTCTGGGGAAGTGACACGGTTGATTGATACCTAGAGAGCTGGGTGCAGAAAAAAGTCAACATAACAGGCCTGAAACTGCTGTTTCTAAAAATGCCTGCTTGCAGAATTGGTCCCAGGCTGGTGCTGGAACCTTGGATTTGGGGAGGGTTTCCATTACTCCTAAAGACTGAGGTAAGAGCCCTGGCCAGTGTGGCTCAGTTGGAGTATTGTCCTAAAAACTGGAAGGTTGCAGGTTCGTTTCCTGGTGAGGGCACATGCCTAGGTTGTGGGTTCAGTCCCCGGGCGGGGCACATACCAGAGGCAACCAGTCCATGATTCTTTCTCACATCATCACATGATGAAAAAGAATGCCTTAATAATCAGCTAAATGACTTAAATAATAAGTAATCTCATTTGAACAGCAGTTTTCTTTGTTCATTTCACATTTGGGAAAAGGGACTTTTACATTTATCAGCTTCACTTTTGAGGAGCTGGAATTACGCTTTTGGGCCATGTGTTAAAAGTTATTGGAGTCTTGTCATCTGGTGGCTAAAATGATACTGAGCCAGATAATACAGTGGAGACGGAGGGTCTCTCCACCTGTGTAGGCTCTCAGCATAGTTGAGCTGTATACTTCAGTTAATACAGTATTTGGCATTTTACATCGTTTACCACCTTATTTTTATAGTTCATGTACCATATGTGTTCAGAAAATAAGTATATAATTTGTAGCTACTATAAATGTCATATAGTTATGTGATATGGCCACTAAATAAAACATAAATGGACCTCTTGTAGCTCCTGTGGCTTGCTTTCATAGACTTGTACTTTCAGCATGCTTTGACACTTCACTCTCCTCCCATCGTATATTCAAGAAAATATACTGAATTTTTATTCAGTGTGGTATATGTAGTTTCAAAGCTATGGGTAAAAAATACTCATGTTAAGTTTTTCTCTGGTACCATCATGTGGGAACCAAGATCTTGAAACAGCAGCTGCTTTAAACCTGAAGATAATTTAATTTGTAGATGGAGCTTATGCATGTCATCGATGCGTAACTGTTTGATAAACTTACTTGGTGAACCTGAAATTTTGAGTAGCTCTCATAATATTTGTTTTGCTATTTCAATCTATTTTAAAAAATTATAAACATTCATTAGACATTATTACTTAATGATATGTATTAAGGCAAAAATGGAAACTTATTTTTAATTTGCTTGTTAAGCTTTAGTGCTATAGAGAGGGCCAGGGCAAAAGCTGGGTAAGGATTATATATGCTCTGTAATATCTCCACTAATTTAAAAATTTTGTTCATTGCCAGTCAGTTGTTGAAAGAGAGTTGGCTAGGTTTATAAGTTATACTGAAAAAAGGCAGTTCCTTACCCCTTCTGCCTTCTTCTCTCTGAGGCAAACACCTGTTTTTATTGATTCTTTTTTATCTACTGCTCTATCTCTAAATTCTATACATGTACTATCTGTTAATGTTTTGTCACTATAAAAATTTTACCTCCCACGGTGGAGTGGGAGGTAACCTTCTTCCTAACCTTCCCCATGTACAGCTGCCATCTCCTCATCCACCAAATACAGTCATGTTTTAATTTGGATTAAAATATGTAGTTTATGTTATGATTATGTATGCCATTCACAGCTTACTATTTCTATTGGGTGAACTATGAATACTTTACCTTTTTTCCACAATCTTTTTTTCCCTGGGTTAATAGTCACCCCATTTTTATTTGCCCAGTTGTCTGCCTCTTTCCACGTGCTAGCAACTGTCTCTATGTCACCAGTCTGCGTAAGTCTTCTTGAGCCTGTTGCAGGCTCTCACTGCCTTCAGTGCCTCCTGCTTACTCATAATCTTAGCATCTCTGTTTGTCACCATCCTGGGGCTTCATGTTTCCTTTCTCTGCGGGTGTGCCTGTTGTTCTGGGGGGACCTCGTCTTTTTTCCTGTGGTTTTCTCTCGTTTTAGTTATGCATATCACAATCCTACAAAAGCTTTTTCAGAAAAGAGGTGGAAGAGACTTTTTTGAGTCTGAGAATATCTTTTTTCTATCTTGCCATTGATAGTTGGTCAGGGTTTAAAAGTCTAGGTTGGAAGTCATTTTCATCCAGAATGTTAAAACTGATGCCCATGTGTTCCAGCTTTCAGTGTTTCTACTGAAAAGTCCAAAGACATTCTTTTGTTTTTGAGATTTTTTAAAATTCATTTTTAGGGAGACAGAGATTGAGAGAGAGAGAGAGAGATTGAGAGAGAGAGAGAGAGAGAGAGAGAGAGAGAGAGAGAAAGAAAGAATGAGAAGGATCTGTTTGCTGTTTCTCTTACTTATGCATTCATTGGTTGATTCTTGTACGTGTCCTGACTGTGATTGAACCCTGCAAGCTTGGCATTAGTGGGATGATGCTCTAACCAACTGAGCCACCCAGTCAGGGCCCATAGTTCTGATTCTTCATCCTGTGTAGATAGCTTTGATTCTCTTTGTCTTCAGTGTTTGTCTGAAACTTCATGGCGATGGGTCTTATATGAGACTATTATCATTGTGCTTTATACTTGGAGGGCCTCTGAATTTGGAACCTCTTGTTGTTCAACTCTGGGCAAGTTTCTTTAAAAATATAACTTTATATTTGTAAATATAATAGTCATATTATGACCACTTGAACTAGCTTTCTGATTTTTCTCTCCCATTTATAGCTTCACAGTTTTGCTTTGTCTTCTGTGAGATTTTCTCAAATTTATCTTCCAACTATTCTATTGGGTGTTTGATTTAAATTTTTTTAAATTTCTAAGTATTTTTTGTTTATTGTATATTCCATTTTTATAGCATTGTTTTCTTTATTTTTAAATAAGAGCTTTATTAAATATTTCATATACTGTAATTTTCATAATTAACATATACCTATTGAACAATTTAGTGTTTTTCAGTATATTCACAAAGTTGTGTAGCCATTACTACTGTCTTGTTTTAGAACATTCTCATCACCCCCTAAAGAAATCCCATATACATTCTTCCTTCCCTCTAGGCCCTGGCAACCACTAGTCTACTTTTTAATGGATATTCTTTTTTTGGTACATTTTATGCAAATAAAAATCACACAAAATGTAGTTTTTTGTTCACTGCCTTCTTTCACTTACCATATTTTCAAGGTTCAATCATATTATAGCACAAGTCATTCTTTTTTATTGCTGAATGAAATTCCGTTGTATTTCATTCAGGAGTAAATGAATGTGTCACATTTTGTTTATCCATTTTTCTGTTGATATATAGTTGGGTTGCTTCCACCTGTTGACTATTGTGAATAATACTGCTGTGAGAATGGTGTACTGATCTGTTCTAGTTCCTGCTTTCAGTTCTTTAGGTATATACCCAGAAATGGAATTGCTGGATCATATGGTAATTCTGTATTTAATTTTTTGAGTAATCACCATACTGTTTTTCATAGCTCCTCCACCATTTTGCATTCCTGCCATCAGTGTACATTCTTGCCAAAAAATTGTTATTTTTTGTTTTGTTTTGATAGTAGGCAGCCTATGGATATCATATTGTGGTTTTGATCTTCATAGAGTTTTTTTTTAGCCACTTTTGTTGAAAATCAGTTGACCATTAATGTAAGGATTTTTTCTGTGTATATAGGGGCATGCTTTCATTTTTCTGGGAGGCAGTCTGTGCATCTCTGCCTTCTCCTTTACTCTGTCTCCTTGTTAGCAAGAGGTGACACAGTGACTTCTTGGGCCTTTCCTGGGCATGTACCTGCCTTGCACATATATGTGGCCTTCTAGTTTTCCAGGAATATGTCAGAACTTTTCGGAGTCTTGTGAACATCTTACTTTCCAGTTTTGGTCATTTTCTTTTTTCCAGTTGTTATTGCCATCACAGGCAGCTGCTGTGTTAATCAGTTGTCCCTGATTCTTTTTGATCATGGCTTCACGGTAAAGGGTCTGGCACTGAGCATGCTCTGAATCAGATCAAATAAAGACAGAGTTTGTGAATGGAGGTGGAGTTCGGTTTCAGGATATACCAGACAGTTCAAACAATAATGGGTCTTTGGGAATGGGGATTTTTACTGAGCTGCAAATTTGTTCAACTCTTTTTAGGAGCTGTGAGGCTGCCTGTTTTCAGACTATTATCATTGGGAAAGCTGTTGGTTTTCAGCTGGTGCGTTGGAGATGGAAATAGGGCACTAGAAAACTTAGATTCAGCTGTTTTTCTTGAAGAATACTCCTTGGATCGTTGTAAGCCTTTGTAATTTCCAGAATTTTGGAAATCATGATTTTGCCAGTGTTTTCTTTGTGTCTTTGGAGGAGCAGATGTTCTGAATTCCTTATTCTGCTATTTTTGAAGGGCTATTCCTCTCTTTGATTTTTTGATTTGCAGTATTTTCTCTCTTTGGAAGTATTGGTGACATATTTTAAAAACTTTTCATAGTCTCTTCTTTCTTCTAAGTTGGGTATAGGTGTGTCTGCTCAATATAAAGATTATTGGAGCCCTGGCTGGTGTGGCTCAGTGAATTGAGCACTGGCCTATGAACCAGGGGGTTCATAGATTCCCAGATTCCCAGGGTTCATAGATTCCCATAGGTTCGATTCCCAGACGGGGCACATACCTGGGTTGCGGGCCAGGTCCTTGGTAGAGGGCGCTCCAGAGGGAGAAACATTAATGTTTCTCCCCCTCTCTTTCTCTATCCCTTCCTCTCTCTAAAAATAAATAAAATCTTTTAAAAAAAGTATTGGACTAAAAAGCCAATGAGAAGGTCTGAGTGTATGGTTGAGGTTTGTACACTGTGAGGTTGCTAGTGTTTGTTTCTAGGAAATTATTTTAAATTTATATTATAAAATTTTCTAGGAAGGAATAATTAAACCTAAATTTTATAGTAAAATAAATGACAATTGAACAGTTGAATATAAAAATCAGAAAAACCTGGGGGAAATGTTATTATTAGTCAGACTAGTAAGGAAATTGACTTTAAATGTGAGATTTAAAGATTTAAAATTAAAACTGAAAAAAAATTGGTGGCTTCAGACGGTAATTATTAGTCATGTATTTAATGTCTTCGAACATATAAAACTCATCCTTTTAGACTTGTGCCAATTCATAGGTCCCAATAGGGGTATTTTCTAGTGCTGTAGTCAGAACTAGCAGACAGAAACTATTTCTAAGGAATTCTTGGTTGATATTAGACTGTCAGGTTACTGACCTCCTGAGGTAGGAACTTAGATAGAAGCCATTGTATAGGTGTTTTTGCGCAGAGATTAAGGCAGCTGGTGAAACAGGAATATGAAAGTAGAGGAAAAGGCATGCCTGCTAGAGGGATTCTGAATTAAGGTGCAGGTACCAATAATAGTAATCTTTTCAGCATTCTCATACCTAGCTGTTGGGGCCTGCCAGTTGTGGGTAATGTGGCCACAGTGAGCAGACATTACCACAGGTAGAGAATCTACAGATTGTTCCACAGTTGACATTGATAATGGTGAATAAATAGTCTCCCAGGAATAGAAGAAATAATTGTCTCCTCCCAGAAAATTCAAGAACAACCAGATAAGAGGTATACCTTGTTCCTAATGTGCAAATTTGCAGGCATGCTCATGTCAGAGGGTGTAGTTGTGACACAATAAAGTGGTAACTTGGCCAGGGCATGCCCTGGCAACCTGTTTAGTGATATTATTGATGGGCTTATTAAGCTGTTGGAGACCTTCGCTGCTTATAAAAGGGAAGGTGATAGGAACATCATAAGATTGAGTCTACGGCATCTTTTCAGGTCTTTAGTAACCACTGTATTTGAAAGTGAGTGATAATTATATCTGGTCCTGAGATGACAAATAGATTTTCAATTTAATGCCAACTTCGATTAATTGGTAGTGGTTGCTTGGAGCAGCTTTGAAAAGGATTCTGAGGCTACATCTGGACTTAGATGGAAAGATGGGTCAAAAAGATTATTGGTATCTACCATGGAGTGAGAACAGGGAGAAGTCTATCAGGCTAGTTAGTCCCTTTCATTTTACCTCTATTTGCCAATGTGTATTTTTTAGCTACCTTGTTACTTAGAATTCTAAGTAGAATAGAATGAAGTAGAAGTGAGCAGAAGCTCAAGAGAGTAAGACCAATACACATTCCACATCTAGCTAGCTAGCTTTGCTAGGTTTGGTGAATGAACTAATGAACTGAGACCAGAATGAGTGAGATGTCTAGTTTTCTGTAGTGAGGGACAGGGACAGAATTACTGGGCACCAGCTCTTTCACACAGTGGTGCAACTCTCCTGCATGGCATAGTGCTTGATGTATACAGAATACTAAAAGAATACTGTTTCCATCTCTACCCCCAAGGGTGGTTTGTAAGAAACTGCTAAAATTTCTAGTTTACTCCCTGAAATAGGTGGTATAGGTTTGAATGCAGAAGGACATTACCTTGGTATCTTCACTTTTATACTTATTCAAATGTATCTGTGTTTTGCTTGGGAAAACCTCTTTTTTCTTGACCTCCACCCCCAATTTTTCTCTCATTTCTGGGTCACTAGGATGCAATATTGAGTTTTGCTTCTATTTAAATGTCAAGGTGATGGGGAGGGCTGGGATGGGAGTAAAAAGCAGAAAACTGTACTTGAACAACAATAAAAATAAAAGTAAGTAAGTAAATAAATAAATAAATGTATGTCAAGGTGAAAATGGTCCTTTAATAGAAAGTTAATGTCGTGTTAATTTTTTAAGCTGAAGATTATCCAGTCACAACATTTGTTTCTAGAGAAATTATTTATAGCATATTTTAATTAAGCTTTAACTCAGAGTAAAGAAAAGGCTTTGTATTGTTATATTAGAGCATTTTGAAAGTCTTTATCCTAAGTCATTAACAGTCTGTGCTTCAGAAAAATGAGAAATATATGCCCTTTATAATATATATATGTTTTGTATAGAACAATAAATTTAATATAACATCTGAAACCATGGGCTCTGGATTCTTACTCTCGGGGCTGGCATCTCCACCCTGTGTCACCTTATGCAAGCTAAGGTGGGGGGGGGCCTTGATTTCTTTATCTGTAAAACAGGGATGCTATTAATCCCTTGTAAGGCTGTTATAAGGGTTAAATGGGATCTTTCACTTAGATCCCATAGGTCAGTGCTTGACCTATAGTAAGTGCCCAATTATTGTTGTCTATTGATATTATTATTAATATACTGTTTTTGTTATTAGGTGGGTTTGTGTCAAAGATTTTTTCGGTAATGGTTAATAGTTTCTATACATATATATACATTTTTTTTATACAGATTGAATGTAATTTTTACAAAATTTGATGAAGTCCAAAAATCTGGAAACATGATACAATCTGCAAATGGTGAGTAGAAAAAGCAGTTATTCTATTTTGCTTTTTAAATTTAATGTCAGTAATGCTGATGCTATTTCTGAAAAGCTGAATTTGATATCTTGATAGGGATTTCTATGTCCTAAGACTTTCGAGCCAGAAGCTCTGGGGTTGCCATTGACATTTTTTCACAATTGACCTTGATTCCATTGGCTACTCCTGTGGGCTTTACTTGTAAAAAATACATCTAGAATCCCAGTGATTCTCACTGTAACTGCTACTATTCTCTTACTGAAGGTTGTATTTTACCTGTGTTCTCAAGGTAGCCTCCTAACCAATATCCTTGCATTTACTCTCTTCCAACACCAACAGAGAAATATCACTGTATGGTTACCTCTTGTGCGTCCCCAGCTGGGAACTGGCCTGCAACCCAGGCATGTGCCCTGACTAGGGATCAAACCGTGATCCTTTGGTTCGCAGGTCTGCGCTCAATCCACTGAGCTATACCAGCCAGGGTTTTTGTAAATATTTTATTTACATATTTTATTCATGAGGACAAGAACTTTGTTTTATTACTTTCTTTACCTTTGCTGTCTCAGAAAGCCCCTGGCATATGGTAGGTATGTTATAAATATTGTTTTTTTAAAAATATATTTTATTGATTATGCCATTACAGTTGTCCCATTCCCCCCCTTC
>PVKM010053276.1:0-10057 GCA_004027735.1 Carollia perspicillata | reverse complement strand
AATCCACAAACAAAATAAAGCCTGTTATGTGTTATTACTTTTATCAAAAATTTGGGTGGATTTTATTTCAGAACTGGAATGAGGTAGTGATAGACTGTTGCTAAAGTGGGTATTGAGTCAGCACAGCTTAATAGAAAAGAAAAAAAGGTTGACCAAACATGTTAGATTTACAGTTAAATAATTGTGGTAAATTAGAATATTTCCCTCATGATGAAAAGCTTTTCAGATCTAGTAAATTTTACCTTTCAAAGTCACTGTGGATGGTTCAAAAATGACCCATTTCATAGATTATAGGTAAATACTTCTGAGTTTAAAAAATTTTTTATCACCTAGAAAAATTTTCATTGGCATCACCTGTATTCACCAAAAGTATATTCTATCTACCTTTATTTCATTAACTTTCTCTACATATAAGTCCTCCAGAGGCTGAATTTCCAGTTAAATGATATAAAAGTAGATTTAAAAAAAACAAGATTTTTTAAAGACAAGACTTAATTTTACAATCAAGACACTTTACAAAAATATAAAAATGCCATTTAGACAGAATTCTGTTGGTGTTCTTCATTATATTTTCTGTTTTCTGAACAAAATTTTCTAATTATTGTGTAGTTCAAGCTGGTTAGAGCGGTGGTTATATATCCCAAGTTCGTTTCTTTCTTTCTTTCTTCCTTCCTTCCTTTCTTTCTTTCTTCTTTCTTTCTTTCTTTCTTTCTTTCTTTCTTTCTTTCTTTCTTTCTTTCTTTCTTTCTTTCTTTCTCTCTCTCTCTCTCTCTTCCTTCCTTCCTTCCTTCCTTCCTTCCTTCCTTCCTTCCTTCCTTCCTTTCTTTCTTTCTTTCTTTCTTTCTTTCTTTCTTTCTTTCTTTCTTTCTTTCTTTCTTTCTTCTTTCTTTTAATCAATAAAATATTCATGAAGAAGAAATAGTAAGAGACAAGCATTTATATATTGGTTGCTTCTAGTAGAGAATTCTCTCTTGACTCCCTCCATGCCCTAATCAAAAGCTACAGATGAGAGAAAATTTCCAACCCTATGTAAAATATTGGGACTAATGCAACATGTTGGTGGATTCTATACAACTCTGAAGCATCACCTCCTTGTTAAGCACAATTGATTACAATTTTCTGTTTGGATCATCCTCACAAGAGCAGCTCTGCCTCTAAATGATATCACCAATAATGATTCACATGGGAACAATGTTTTGACGTTTCAGATTTAAAACCAAAAAGGCTGGCGCTTTACATTCAGAAAGCTTCAACTTAATAGAAAATAATGGATAGGCTTGTCTTTTACTAGTTTAAACACAAAAGCAATCTATTGGGTATTATTTATCTCATGAATTTCTTTAATCCTTAAGAAGCAAAAGAGTATCTGATTATCCTTCTTATATTTTCTTCATAATTTAAACACTTTGATTATGACTGGCCTTGTTCTTGTCCTTTTAGATTAAAAAGTCATAGAGTTAAAAATGCCCTCACTAAGAGCACATTCTTGCCCTTAATTTACTACATTTGGTAAAGTGTCTGAGATGCCCTCCAGCTCTAGCCTGGCCCCTTGTACTGATACATGACCAGTGTCAGGTCGTACTCCAAGCACAGGGAAACCATGATTCTATAAGTTTTGAAATTTATTCCAATAAAGTTTCTGGTTGTCCTCCTTATTCTTTTTTTCCCTTGTTGGCAGTTGTAGGACATTGGGATATAGAGAATTTAGAAGAAAAGTGTCACATAGAAATACATATCCAAACTGAAGTGACAGGAATTTTTGAAAAAGGAATTCAATCACCCCATTTTTGTGCTGTTTTAAAACTGATAAAAGTTTTAGTTTTAAAAACTAAAAAAGTAAAGACACAAAGTATACTTTCTTGGTGAAATTTTAAAATATATATATTACTTTTGAAATAATGTAAAACTTTTTCAAACATTGTTCTTAAGATATTCAGTCTTATTTCTGATTAGCTCTGTTAGGGTTTCCCTGACTTTGTGTCTTCCTTGCCAGCTGTCCCATGAGACTGATCAACCCCTGTTTTTACATCAAGTACATAAGAGTTTTTAGCCTCTACTTTTCTTCCTTATCAATGAAAATTCTAATCAGACCTTATCACAGCTGTTTAGATACTTATTTATAAAAGGTCCTCTAAACTCCACGAGGACAAAGTCCCTGGCACACAGTAGGAACATAAAACTGAAACAGTTAAGTACTTCACTGAAGATTATCATGGGCCTTGTATAGCAATTGCCAATGACTTCTTCACTTTCAACATTTCTGGAAAATTCATGCATTAAGAATATGTTCATAAATGTTTTAGGAATCACTTCATTCACTTACATCACTATACAGATGAAGAAACCGAGTCCTAGAGAACATAAACATGACTTGTCTATTCTGTGTTTCTCATTTATACATTTTAAAATAGTATAAATAATGACATTGATGTCTAACAAATTATATTCACAACAGAGACAGGAGATATAATTTCTAATATTTTTACCATCTTTAATGAAGTATAATTGACAAATAAAAATTATGTTTTTAAGATGTGCAGTATAATTTGATATACTTATGCATTGTGGAATGATGGCCATAATCAAGCTAATTAACAAATCCATTGTCTCATATCATTGGACACCAACTCTATGGCTACTTACAAGTCAGAATAGTTTACCATTCTTAACGGCTTTGCTGTTATCCCTGTCGGGTCGTCTCTGAGTGCACAGTGTCAGACTGGCTCACAGACAGGAGTAATAATACACAAGCCAGGCAGTGTGGTGACAGAGAGAGAGGAGGCTAACTAAATTTGGGGTCTCCAACAACATGACCAGTGAGATCAGACAGACGTCTTTGCCTCCAGGGTCGTCCAAAATGGGGTGGATTTAAGGAGACATCTAATTTGGGAAAAAGTGAAGTGGGTCCTTGCACACTTGAAGCATAGGCAAAAAAATTGTTTTCTCTTTCCATTTGCTATTTGAGAGTAAGATTGAAAGAAAGACTGTGAAAATATCCAGGAAACTCAGACAGAAACATGTCTGGTAGGTTATTCTCTCCATGGGAGTATTGGGGGCAAATGCTGTCCTCTTAAAGTGACAAACTTGTGCTGACACATCAACCTGTGAATCTGGAAGAGGAAGAATAATCACCAAATTCTGCCATTTTGACCAGCAAGAGTCCAGAGGTTTGGACTCTCACTGAGAGACAAATGAAGGAAACCACAGCTTCCTGAGTTTCCACAGGAAGATTTAGAATGACACGCACATTCATGTATATACTTATGCAAAAGTATATCCATGTTTACTGTTGAGATTAGAGATATAACCATTAAAGTGAAAACACACTGAATTAAAATTTTCAAATACTTTGTGACATGTTGAAAACACATTCAAATAATATTCTAGAATCCTCTTGTAGGACAACAACAAAAGGCTCCTATTCCCAACAAACTCCTTTGAAGCCCATGCTCTTGTCAAAGAGAAAATCTATAACCAAGTATTTTAATGTATGAGAATTCAGAAAACATACACCTATTCTAAAATGTGTCTTTGTTTGATTTGGTTCTCTTGTAGTTTGGTTTTTGATTTTTGGCTATCATTTTATACTGTAAACATATCTGAGAATAATATGAAATATGTTGCTAGTTCATGAGTTTCTTGAAACAGTTGGTGTCTAAATAACTTTATCCTTGGCATAAGTAACTTCCTGTTTTAAAAGAAAATAACTTAAAAGGTCTTATAAGGAAGGCTCATAAAGCTTCTTGGAAATCAAGTGGTTCTTACAAAACATTTTGATGTGTTTAGTACTGAAGAATTAGGAACATATGGGTTCCATTTTCCTTAAAATGCGCATGGTTTTTAAAAATTAAGGGGTAATGTTCTTGGCAAAATAGGTTTTGCCAAACCAAAACTGTTTAAAAAATTGTTCAAGATGTTCAGCAAGGCCAAAAGGCCCCAGGCTTCCACAGTCCTAATAATAGAATCAATCAGGAAAACCAGAATGAAGTCACTAAACTCATTTTAACAGTCTCTTGAAATAACCAACAAAAATAAATCTCATGTAGTAACAATCACAAGCAATTAGAATATAATAACTTTTATGCTCATGTTGAATAAACCCCAGGCTGGTAGTTAAGATCATGCTAGAAATTCTGGAAAGTTGGCAGTGTACTTAGCTTGACTGAAATAATTGATTGCATCTATAAAAATGGCGAAGAGACTAAAAGGGATTGCACAGATAAAGTATCTACAGGAAATAATTCAAGAATTTTACCATGGTTTCTTAAGGAGTAGAAGTTTATGTGATTGTTTAAAACCCACACATTCTTTAGCGAAAAGATGTGTGTAGAGGCAATGACCACCAAAATTTCATTCACCTGGCATTGAACGTGACTTGTCTTCTCTGGAGAAGAGTCTATTAAATCGCCTAGTGATGTTCCCAGGGATGATGAGATGAAACAGTCCAGCAAATCAGACCTGAGGCTGGGTATGCATATGGCAAGAATCAATCTGGTGTGTGATCAATTGGCAATAAAAGGAGTCCGATCTCTGTATATCAATATTTTCTTCTCGAAACTCCTTAATTTGAAATGATATCTTACTATCACAAATAGTAAGGACTGGGAGAAATGTTCTGATTGGTTTTGATTTCTTCTTATATAAGTATCTTTATAGTCTTTTTCAAGATGTTCATTTTCTATGCATGACCTGCCTCTGTGCATTATCAGTAAACTGCTAGGGTTTCCTCTGCTGGATGATTCCTTGGTGTTTTAAGAAGAATTACTGCAAGGCATAAAAATAATAGCATTTTTAAAAAAGATTTTATTTATTTAGACAGAGGGAGAGGGAGAAAGAAAGGGAGGGAGAGAAACATCAATGTGTGGTTGCCTCTATTGCACCCCCATCTGGGGACCTGGCCCACAACCCGGACATGTGCCCTGGCTGGGAATCAATAATAACAATTTTTTTCACATCCAGCTAAAGACAGAAATATTATATCTACCAGTTGAGCCAATAGTGAAAAGGTTCCAGAACCCTTCCAATTTCCTCCCCTCTGCTCAAGATCTATGGCATTTGCTTCTGCTGAGGAGAATTCTAATTACTAGGCATCTTGGGAGCAAGGTAGGCGCTATCAGCAGACTTTTCATGGGATGTAGAGTTTGTAGAGAGGCAAAGTGCTCATAGAAGGCATCATTGTCACTTCTTCCTGTTCGACCAGCTCTCTGAGAAACTGTGTTTTGGAGGCTGATGGGGGTGATGCATTTTAAGTCACAGAGGAGGATTTGGGAGGTCGTTAGGCTGAGCCATAGGGATTGAAGTTGTAAGAATTATTGCATGTATGCAGGTGGAGGGTGCGACATCAACTTTCATCTAGATCTAGCCCAAAAGGAATTGTGAATGTGTGTGTGTTTTGTGAATGTGAACTTGACTTTATTAGAATTATTGGCTGATGGTAGGGAAGAAAGAGATTATCTCAAAGGGAACTAAAAGCATATATCAAGTTCTAAATTCATTACTAAAAAGTGATTTAAGAGAAGTGTTAGAGTTCAGTTGATTAAGGGTTTCTAATGGGAATTAGGATTCAGATGTCAAAGAAAAAATATTTTAATTAGGATAATTCCAGACACCCCTCTCAGTGATATTGACATAATGTTTCCATTCACTGTTGTATCCTTCCCACCCTACTCTGTCCCACTCCATCCCACTCTACCCTATCCAGCTTAAATCTCCATCAGAACTCCCTAAGATGATTTTATGACCACCAATGTGTCTTTATCCACTGTTTGAAAACACATGTCTCTGTGAAATTTTCTTTGACAGTTCCTGCTCACTGATCTCTGAATCATCTAAACTCATAAAACTTTTATCACTTCTATGACTTATTTGGCACATGCCAATATACTAACTTATGGCTGAATTTGTCTCCCTGGTCCCACTTAGATTCTAAGTCACTTGAGGCAAGAGACTGTATGTTGTGTATTTCTTTGTATTTCTCACAGTGGTTAGTATAGCACCTTTTATACCAGGAATTCTTAATGAATATTTGTTGAGTGAATTAATTAAGTTTATGAATAAAATTGTGTGCATATAGCTCTCATGTAGAGGGACAAAAAATAACAGAAGAATTTAAAAGTACAAAAGGGTTTTTTTCTGATGTCTTAGTAATATTTTATTGAGACTCTTCATATTAAGCATAGTCACATTGTCCCCTGACTTACCAGGGGAACTATGTTTTTCCACTGAGTATAAATCTCAATCAACAGCTCAGGTGTGTGAGACACATAATTTTCTTATTTTACAAATCAATTCAGTTTCATTGTGAGGGCCAATTTTCACAGGGCAGCAGATGTAATCGCAGTTAATTTGGGATTTCCCTATACTCATTTTCCTTGGAGTTGTACCTGTTCTGGATATCTGAAATAATTCTATGACTGTGTGTGGACAATTCCATACAGGGAAGTTACTACTGAGAATATCCTTAACCTGCCCACCCTACCTCACTGGGTCTCTGGCCCTTTTTCCTAGTCTGTAGGGTCCGAGGCTCATTCTGCTATTTCCCTTCATGCTGGGTCATGGAAATCTCCAAGGGGCTGATCAGACTTCATCATTCTATTAGGTGATTCCCCCTCTGAGGTTTTGTCACCTCTTCTAGGTCCATCCCAGGGATCTGGTCCTCATGAGGAAGGTTTGGTTAAGCATTAAGAATTATGTATGAGGGTGCACTTCAAAAACCCCAGCATTTATTTATAAAAAATGTGTATTTATTCTTACATGTTTAAACTTCACTCACCTTCAAAGCACTCTCCATTTGATGCAATACATCTATTGAGATGTTTTTCCCACTGCTCAAAACAGTTTTGAACTCACTGATTTGATGCCATTCAGTTCTTCTGCTGTTTTTTGTTTCGCCTCTTCCATAGCTGCAAAACATTTCCCTTTGAGGACTTTTTTCATGGGGGTAGGAAAGTCTCTTGCGGGGAGAAAGCAGGTGAATAGGAAGGGTGGGGCATGGGGGACATGCTGTTTTTGGTCAAAAACTGCTGAATACGCAGCATAGTATGGGCAGGTGCATTCATAAATTGCCCATCATGAAATGGGCAAACTCGTTGAAAGAATCTTCAAACAAAATTCACTGAAGCTGAATGCAGCCTCTCACAACAACGCCAGCTGGTACATTGACACAGATGGGTTCCTAGAACACTGACCTTGGGGTTGGGGAGAGCCTGTACTGTAAGGGACCCACCCTCCAGAAGATAGTTCTGTTTTTTGGGGGGTCCCCCTCTCACATGTTATACATAACTTATTTGGTTTCATAGTGGCATATATATAAAATATGGACCCACACATTTGCTACTCATGCACTGAAAAGCCATTTTGGAGTGATGTAGGCAAGATAGAGCATTGCTGCTGGAGAGAAAACCACGACAGGCAACAACTTGGGGAGCCTTATGGAACTTACATTCTAGAACTTGTTTCTATGGCATTCTTTTGGCTTCTATATATTAATTTCTTCTCCTTCAAGCCTCATGGTATGGTTTTAGTAGAGATAGAGGACCCAGGTTTGGCTATTTGGTCATGGTGTTGGTAGTCGAGCAGGAAATAACGTGGACTGATGCATAAATAGGGACTGCTCTTGATGGGGTGCTTTCTGACAACCAGTCCAAATGTATGATGCAGCTCAGAACACTCGAGTCTGATGTTCACTGGCTGCCGGACGTTTCTTTTATCTGTTTTCTAAGATTGTCATGGAGCTGCTGTGTTAGTTAATTTCTAAACTAGAAAAGAGCTATGTAAATATGAAAAACGGTTACATTATAAAGTAATAGAATCTTTTTATAAGCCATAATTAGTAGCTAAAGTTAAGTAGAGTAAGGTAACAGCTTCTTCTTAAGGTCATTTTTGCATTTTATAGCTTCTTATAAAATAAACCTTAAGATTATTTTCCACTTATGCTCTCACAATCATTCAAAATATTAAAACACATGGCAGAACATGTGAGAATATCTGTTAAGTTTACTATCTGTTGTACCAATTTCCCTGCTCCATCTTGTATACATAATAATATTAAATCATATTGTGATCTAAAATCCCACGACAGTGACACTGCTAAATTTACTTCTGTAATGGTGATGAGGAGGGCATAAGGAAAATGACATCTTGAGTGCCCCCCCCAGTTTCCCATTGCCAGGCTTTTGAGAAGATGAAGAACCTTAGCACAGTGCATGAATAGAGTTATAACACCTGATTTTTCATCAGATATATTAAAGTACTATTATAAGCTTGTTAAAATTGTGAACTTAGATATATGGGACTTTCACCTTTCCCCAAACATAATTTTATTTTGAAAGAACCCTATAATATTATGGCCGGAATACTCAGGTTTCCTGATATGAGCATTCCTACAGAGCTGGTAAATCATCCTAGTTGAGGAAAACACTTGTCTTTTAGGTTTTTGTTGCCAGCTTGACAGATCCCATTCAGAAATGCCTATCTTTTCATGCTTTTGTGTGGGCTAACTATTCAGCCAATGGGAAGAAGAGGAATCAAAATTATTGCTTGGTTTTTATAGTTTGTGTATATTTTAAGGATTTCCTGGGATTCTCAAGAGCCAGAATGCCATCCCAGAGGATAAAACCTCAGAAGACTGTGAGAAAAGGTGAGATTCAGATGGAGAAAACTTCACGAGTTCAGAATTTGAAGCCCTAATTGCTTAAACGTTTAATGTTTGCTGTCTCTATGTAAATGGGTAAAATTAGTTCAAGGGACAAAGTCAAAGATTCCCGTCACACTCTAGTTTAAGCCTCTGCTGTTTGATATGAGTTAAAAGTCTTTTAGCTGCAAGGGAATAGACCCAACTCATACTGATTTGAGTAAAAACAAGTAAAAGCCGGGTGGTGGTGGGAGCGCTTATTGACACAAGTCACTGGAATGTCCAGGGTAGTCTGTATTCAGGCACGACTGTGTCCAAAGATGTGGGCAATGTTCACAGCATCCGTGGCTCTCCCTACACTCCGCTGTCCTGTGAGGTTTCCTTTGTCCAGGCAGGGTCTCCTTATAAAACCGTAAAATGGCTACTCTCAGCCCATGTTCTCTAAGCTTAGTTTTTCCTAGCAGAAAACTTCCTTCATGACAGCTGCAGCGGAAGTCCCAGGGTTGAGTCTTCCCGAATGCCTTCATTCTGGGCCTGTCTCCAAACCAATCACTTTTCACAAGGAATGAGATCTAAGATCAGGTCTGGTGATATTTCCACACAGCTGGTGGAAGATCAAGTGAGCATGGAGGTGGTAGTGGGACGGGGGAGGCTGGATGTCCAGAACCACATGGACTCAGAGAGAAAAATCAGGGTACTATGGTCAGAAGGAAGGATAGCCACAGAGTCAAAAACAAGACATGCCCAAGATGTGTGTCTGAATATTACATGAACAAATAACAGTTTTCCCATAACCTGACCACCTTCACATTCCTAGTAACAAAATAAAAAATTACCACTCAGAGGCAAAAGTCCAGAATCCAAGTGCCAATGCTACAAAACTGAAAATACTTTGAAAACCTAAAAGCACCATGCCCATTAAAGCTACCTACATAAGTGTTATTTAGTTGCTTCTCTGCTATCAATTTTTATGTCACTGTAATTCAGTCAAATAATCACAGATAATGCCTCTCTCATGATTGTCTGACACTTCATAGAAAACAAATTCCCATACTTGAAATGGAAGGATGATTACTAGATGTGTTGGGATAATACTAAGGCATAAATTTAAAGGAGACATAATGAATCTCAGACTATCGAACTACCTAATGTCTTGAAATATATTGCAAGGGAAGATTTTACCTGTAAAATATTTTTCTTTCTTATTTTATGACTGAGACTTGGAGTCACCTGCATAAATATGCCATTTAGTGTTAAAAATGTGAAGAACATGTACAATTGCATAAATAAAGAAACTAAATATGTACAATATATTATTGAATTCCATGATACATTTCTGTCAAATTTGGAAAATAGAATATAGCGTTAGCTCTGGAAAGAAATATATTTTGTTTGATTATTTTTATGTTTTAATTTTTTAAATCT
>PVKM010053275.1:0-10061 GCA_004027735.1 Carollia perspicillata | reverse complement strand
AGCTCCTGAAGCTCTCTTGCCCCAGTGGGAGAGGGTCTCAAGCCCCTCCTCCAGATTTCCTCCTGCTCGTGACTTTAATGAAGCTACCCAGAAGGAGCCTAATCCAATTTCCTTCAGTCTCTAGCTAGTGGCACCTGCAGTCCCACTCAGGAACCTCTGTCTCCTGTGTTGGGGGTGGGGACGGTGCCAGAGGACCAGCACCTGGGCAGGGCTGGCGATCAGCTGGGGCTCTGGGATTGCTTCCAAGGGCTTCAGCAGGTCCGGGATCACAGGCTTAGCTTCTGGGGAGGGACTTAGACTCAAAAACTCCCCATGTTCCCCTGCAGCCACTCATGCCAATAGGAAGCCAGTTGCCCTCCCTCTGCTCAGCTTGTCAGGCACCTATGTTCAGCTCATTTCAACTTCCATAGGAAATTACTAAGCATACACTTGCCCCCGGTACAGAGCTAGAAGCGACACACGGTTCGGGAACCCTGTCAGGAGACAAGACTAATGTGCACAAAAGGTCACCTGACACAGGGTGTTGGTGGGAACGAACGTGAGTGTCAGGGATGAATCAGTGGGTGGGAGTGCTGGCTCTGGAGCCCGTACGACTTTTCGTGAGTATTTATAAAATCCTGCCACACAAACGAATGAGTGCAAACCTGGAGATCAAGGAAGCTGATTCAAATAGAACTGTCGGAGGTAAACGAGACCTTTAAAATGGTCTGGTTTGTCATCCAGCCCCGAGATGTTAAGTGACTTGCCCAGGCACCTGGGAAGGGCTGGAGTTTGAGCCAATGGACCCTGGTCTGGGCCTCTCTTCACCTTCCCACTTTTGCTTCTTGGGCTGGGGTTTTGAAGGCTGGAGGTTTTGACTGGTCAGAAGTTATGAGCCAACAGGGCAAGGAAGCAGCAGAGGCAGACTGCCATCGCAGGGGTGAGGGCGCATATTAAAGGAGGTGTGAAAAAAGAGGCAAGAAAAGTTAACTGAGCACCTACTGTGAGGTGGGCACCAGCCTGGTGTGAGCGAAAGAAAATCTCTTTCCACAGGGAAAGCCTGAACAAAGAGGCAAAAAAGAAAGGAACCAGAACATAAGGAGCCTCGAAGGTCAGGCCAAGGAGGCCAGCTTGGCTGGTTTTGAGGGCAGAGGCTGTCCAGATTGTGGTGTGAGTGTTTGGTGCCCTGGTACATTTCTTTTCCCCAGCTCCCACTTCATCATCCAGGCCACAGAAACTAGAACACCTCACCCTCTGGGGCCTCAACAAAGCCCAGAATAATTTTCTCACCTAGATTCTTCTTCCTGTGTGTATCTGGGTGGATTCGGAGGGGTCCCCAGCTCCCCATTGCTGGCACATGTTATCCTAGGAACTGCCAAGGGCATCTTCCCCAGCCCTGTGCACCTGTCCCTTCCAGCCTTGCCCTCCCCCCAGCCTGGAAAGTATCAGCAGCTTCGAGGAGGACAAGCCCAAGAGGACCCTGGTCCCGCAGTAGTTGGGAGGACCACTCTGCCTCACAGAGCCTCCAGCCCGCCCGCTTCCCCTCCAGGAGCCGCATTTCCTGCTCTCTGCTGCTCGCTCCAGAGCTGCCAGAAGCTGCAGCTGGAAAACAAGCCCAGCCCCATTTCCTCTGTTTAACTGTGCTCGAGCTACTTGCAGAATCCCTGGGAGAGGAGCACAGGGCCCTGCAACAGACTTCTAGAATAGTCCTAGGCCTGGCTGGCAGAGTTTCTGATGAGCCACAGCACACAGGTCCCGTCCCGAGGGATTCAGAGATGATGGGCTAGCAGGGAAGGCTGCTGGAAAAGCAGGTGCTAAGCCTCAAGGGCATCACTTGGCCATGTCCCCAACCCTACAGGGGCAATTGAATGTCTTACTGAAGGGCACAGAATGTCTTACTGTTGGGTGACCTTGGAAAAACAAGCTTAACAGTCTGTACCTCAGTGTCCCCAGATGTAAAAGGAAAATAACAGGACCTGTCTCTTAAGGCCCTTATAAGGACCCAAAGGTTTCTGGTACAGAAGTGTCCAAGAAATATTAGCTATTGTTCTATCATTACTGAGTACTAATTATTCATGGCATAGCCTGGTTTATGAAACAAATATTTGCTGAGAAATATTATATTCCAGTCACAAGGGACACGAAGGCAATCGCAGCAGCAGACAGAGGTTTCCGAGGGCCGGGCCGGTGCCGTGTGCCCACCTGCGCTGCAGGCGCCGTTTGCTGAACTGAACTGAACTGCCACTGTTGCTGTCCTCCAGAAATTCACAGCTTTCCTGGGGTGGCAAACACACCTAGATCTACAAAAAAATACTAATTATAGAGCAGGGGGATTAAAGAGTGCTGGAAGAAGGTACAATTTCCAACCCAGAAACAACCCTAATAACAAAGAGTAAGTGTGTGCCTTACTATGCATTTATTAAACCTTCCTGATGGCCCCGGAGTCCAGCACAGTGAGGCCTCTTTGCCTCACTTGGACTCAAGTCCATTCCTTCCTGGGGACCTCGAATGCTGTGCTCCTGGGCGGTTAGGTCATTTGCTCTTGATTCACTCAGGTCTGTTCTCAAGGTCGCCTCCTCAGAGACACTTTCCCAATCCCCCTACCGAAGGGGCATCGCCCCCCTGCCATCATTCTCTTCCACCTTCATTTTGGTCTCATGTGTTCTCTATAGCACGTCCCATTACCTGGCATTATTTTATATATTATTCATTTCCTAGACGTTTTCCCACTAGAATCTAAGCTCCGTTAGTTACAGCTCTGCTTCTGTGCCCACTGCTCAGTAGCCTGACGCAGTGTGATGCATAGAAGGCACTCAATACACAGTTATGGAACGAATTCACTTTATAGAGCCTTTCACCTCGTATTTAAACCTCACAAAATACCATGAGTTCAATTATCACTCTTGCCCTCCTTCCATTTTACAGATGTGAAAACTGAGGCTTCAGAAAAGCTCCCCGACACATGTATTCACAGCTTTATCTGTTTACTTCCTCCCTTATTCCAGGAAGGTTTAAGGTGGACCCAGAAAGGTCCTGAGTGGACCTGACCCAGGTTGCACAGCTGGTAAGTGGCAGAGACACGATGAGCCCGCATCTTCCAGCCCCATTCTGGTTCCTCTTTCTGCTCCGCCCCTGTCCCATGTGCCTGGCCCTTGTTAGATGCTGTGCCCACACAGAGGTGTGAAGGAGAGAGAGCTGTGTGTGCGCTGAGCACCGCCCCCCACCCAGCACACCCGGTAGCTGTGATGAAGCGGGAGACCTCAGCAGGACCAAGAGGTGAAAATCCAAGAGGCGAAGTGGAGAGGAAGGCCAGCCTGAGGCTGAGGTTCAAATTCCAGCCTGGGCAGGTCTGGTGGCTGCCTAGCAGCCTCCGATTCTTGGGGCTGTCTCCTGGCTGCTGGGCTGGGCTTGTCCTCACCTGCCTCTTGCTCTCCGGCGCGGCTCCTCTTCCAGCCGGCCTCCTGCCCCAGCCAGCGGAAGGCGCCTGTGAGGTCCCTGGTCCTCTGCTGGGGCAGTCAGCTGGCCTCTCACAGGGCCTCCGGTCAGGAAGTGCCAAAAGAGGAAGAGAGTCGCCGGCAGGATGAGCGTACTGGGGGCCGGCCACAGTGCCCGGGGAGGCTGCGATGAGGCCACAGCTCTGGGCCCCGCGGAGGCGCTGGGGACAGAAGAAGGGGAAAGGCCGGGGGCACTGAGGCAGATGTGGCGCTACCGCTCCTGGGACGTGCCACAGATCCCAGCTGAGACCCCCCAGACACAGTAGGTACTCAGGGTGGCCCGGGAATGGACACCTCCAGCCCTCTATGCGTCTTTTATCTGGGGTGGGGCTTGCGGAAGAAATGAGGTTACCCACCCCACCCGCTGTCCAGCAGCTCTGCAGAGGTTCAGAAAAAGCAAGGGGACTCTCAGCGGGAACTCTGATGTCCGAATTGCTGGGGGCAGTGTGGTGGAGGGCTGAGTTCGCAGGAGGCTGTGTTGAAGGCACTCACAGCCAGGGGGGTCTGCGAAGCGAAGTCCCCACAGGAATAAGGCAGTCGATGCTATAAGGTGTTGTGCACACTCAGCGGGGTCTTCAGCTGTTTCTGGTCTCCTCCCTCAGAACTTGGTGTCAGAACCAGTGGAAAAGTTTTCCAGAGGGGTGCATGCACCCCAGGAGGACAGCATGAGGCTCACTTGGGGATTTCACTGTCCTCCTGGTCATCCTGGCACCCGAGGCTAGCTGGAGGGCTGGTATCCCACCTCCCTGCCCAGACCTCCAGGCCCACAGGAAACTTTAAGGAAGCTAGAAGAAGGTTCTAAGCTTCTGGGTGCTGGCTATTTTTCAAAACCACAGGCTTTCCCATAGGTCACAGCTCCCAGCATTGTCTATATGTGGCTGCCTGAGGCTGGAAAATGGGCAGCTGGTCCCCCAGAGGAAAGGGTAGAATGAAGGTGACACAGGATGTGGCTTTGCAGACAGGAGCACGAACAGAAACAGTGGGCAGCCGATGTGGGCATCACGGTGGCAGGGTTTGGGAGGAGGAAGACTACGCTCTCCAGCTTCCTGGCCTCCCTTTGCCAGCCCTGCTGAGGCCACCGGAGCTGCCCCAGCAGCTGGCTCCCCAGCACATGTGCTGCGGCACCCCGAGTGACTGCTCTGGCTGCAATTGCGTTCCTCATCTTTGTTTGTTTGTTTTACTTTTTAAAATGGATTTTAGAGCAAGAGAGAGAAATATCAATTTGTTGTTCCACTTATTCGTGCATTCATTGGTTGATTCTTACATGTGCCCCCTGACCGAGGATCGAACCTGCAACCTTGGTGCACTGTGACAATGTTCTAACCGACTGAGCTACCCAGCCAGTGCTTCCTCATCTTTAGAAGGGACAACCCCTGCTATCTGGGGTGTCTGTGTGTGTATCTGAGAGGCCTATTTCCGGTGGATGATGTGTGTGTAAGAGGGATGTGGCAATGTGTAACCATTGTCCTGGGGGTGTTTGTGCACAAGAGAAAGGTGTGCATGTTCTATGTGGGTGTGTATGTTGGTGAATAAGAGTGTGGTCCTTATGTATGTGTTTTTATGAGTGTGTAAAAGGTGTGCAGGTGATTCCTATAGTGTTAGAGATCTACAGGTTTTGTTGGACACTGTCTTGGGAAAATACTATTTGTTAGGAGTGTGCAAAAGGGTTAGAAGCAACTGTGAATAGCTGTGGAAAGGTGAGTTTGTATGAGAAAAGTGTACGTTCTTTGTTAGTGTACGAGGGGCACTTTGGTGTAATGTTGGTCCTGGTATACATTTCTGAGTGTCAGAGGCTGGGGTTGGAAGTGTTAATTTGAGTAGTGAGTGAACGTAATTGTGTGACAGGCGTGTTTGCTCTGTGTGTGGAAAGCACTGTGTGACTTTTGTTCCCTTGGGTGTGATTTAGGAGAGCCAAGGGGGTAAGGGCAGAGATTGTGTGAGTGGCTGTGAGGCAGTCACTGGGTGTTCGAGAGAGGGGTCTATTCCTTGTGGCTGTGGGAGGGGAAGAGGTGACAGCCGCCCTCATGGGTGTTCACTAGCGATCGGGTAGGTTGTTGCTGGAGGAAGGGGATTAAGGGGAGGAAAATATTGTACGCGTCTGGGTGGGCACAGTGCGGCTGTGTCAGGGAGCAGATTCTGTGGGATCCAGGCATGCCAGCCGAAGGTTTGGGGGCGGGTCCTCGAGTGTCCCGCCCTAGGCCCCGCCCCCTCAGAGGGGCCGAGGAGGGTTGCTGAGCGGCAGGCGGCCAGCAGAGGGCGCCGCGGGTGGGTGCCGCCGCGCAACCGAGGGGGCGTGTTCGGCGGCGGGCAGGCAGCAGCCCGGCCAGCTATGCTGGGTCCTGCGGCCGCGGCTGGCAGCACTTCCTGGAGCGGCGGCGGCCGCTTCCCCGGCACCTGGGTGTGGGGCGCGGGGGCGCGCGGCGCGGGGCGGGCAGAGCGAGCGCGCGCCATGCCCGCGGCGGGCGGCGCGGAGCCGGCGTGTTGAGCTCCGGCCGCCGGCCCGGCATGGACGTCTCCCGCGGACCCGCCGCCGGCCGGGGCTAGGGCCGGATGGAGCCGCGGGACTGCAGCCCCGAGGCCCGGAGCAGCGACTCCGAGTCGGCCTCCGCCTCGTCCAGCGGCTCCGAGCGCGACACCTGTCCCGAGCCGGACAAGACGCCGAGGCGTCTCAGCAAGCGGCGCTTCCCAGGGCTGCGGCTCTTCGGGCATAGGTGAGCGGGACGGCGGCGGGCAGGGCACCGCGGCACCGGGCGGATAGGCGCCTGACACCGGGAGGCATTCCTCAGCCACTTAGTGCTGACACAGAGTGGAGTCTCCGCCGGGCACCGGCGATAGGGGCTGTCTTGGCGTGGGTTCCGCGTGGGGGTCATCCTCCAGCATCCTGGCACTGGCACCGAGTGGGGGTCATTCCCTGGCACCGGCAACTTAGCGCGCCTCCTTTGTGGTACCAAGGCAGGGTCAGCTTCCAACTCACCAGCAGGGAGGCAGGGTCACCTCAGTCCCCTACCACCAGCAGGTAGGGCCCCAGGACTGGTCACTCACCCCTTCTTGGCACTGATAGAACAGGACCCCCTCTGAGCCTCCTGGCCCCGGTGAGGTCGGGGATCTGGCAGTCCCCCTGGGCCCCTCGGTGGAGCCCCGTTGCCTACCACCACGTCCTGACATCTGTAGAATATGGCCTTGCTGATACTGTCAGGGCACACGCCCGTCCTGGAGCCCTGGTCACTGATTGAATCGGTCAACATTTTAAGCCTCTCCTTGGGATTGGGGGTGCCTGGCCACCTGTTCTACTGTACTCATAATTAGCAGGGAGACCTCAACCTCTATCTCTCCTAGGTATAGGGACCTCTCCCCCTACCTTTCAGTCCTTCCTTTCTGGAAAAGGGATGGGGTGGGCTGCAGTCTGGAATCTGTGCTGACTGTTCAAGCTCCATCTTGCCCCCTCCCCCAGCACACCAAATGTCACCATCTTGTGCCAGTAACAGGGCTTTGACCAAGACCCTGGTGAGGAACCGGGGGAGGGTGTGGAAAGATTGAGTGCAGGCGGTTGGTGTCATGTGTGCCCAATTGGCTGGGAGCCGCTTCCTGCTGGTGCAGCCCTTGTGTAAGGTGAGGGAAGGTGGAGCCCTGTGAGTACCCCACCTGGCTGGCTGGACTTTCTCCTGACTGCCCCCTGCCCTCCAGTGGCTGAGGAGCTTCTGGCCAATCAGCTAAGGACCCCAAAGCCAACTCATACTGGACTCTGACCGCTTGGAGTCTGCCCAAGGCCTCCCGCACACTTTTCTTCAGTTGCCCAGGCTTTGTGGCATTTGGTCCCCCTGAGCTTTACCCTGTCTCTTCCCAGGGTAGACTTTACCACCACTAACATCGGCATTCTTCTCCTGTTGTGCTGGTTGGCATCCCTGTAGCACTGACCTATGCCCTCCACTGGCCTCACCGTAGCCAGGGCCCTGTTCTTTGCACCTGCGTTGTGTTGCCAAGCTCACCCACAGGCCTGGAGCCTCACACTGGCAGATGGAGCTCCGTGTGCTCTTGTGAAGCCATGGGGACTTCAATGTCATATGAAATGGGGACGGGAACAAAGCTTCCACTACCTCTTGTTTTGTCACCCAAAGCGCTGCAAGACAGAGCGAGCAGTTTACACCCGGCCCTGCAGGATGTAGCCTCCAGTGTTCATGGGCTTCAGAGGGGGAGGGAGGGGCTCTGCCGGAGGCTTCCTGTCCCTGCCCACAGGGCACCAAGTCTTGGGCTTTTCCGACCCAGGCTGTGCCCCTTCTGAAGGGCACAGGTTTGTGGATGTAGGGACCTCAGGCACATTCAGGAGAAAGAACAAGAAGCAAGAAAACCAACAAATACCTTTACATCATTCTCTAAAATAAGCAGGATAGGTGTCATTTTTCCATTTTTATAGATGAGAAAAACACAGGCTCAAGAAACGTAAGTCATTTTCCCAGGCTCACCTAGAAAAGAGGCAGAGATAGAATTTGAACTCTAGTCTGATTTCAAAACCCGCACCCCTTTTTCTATATCAGGTTCTCAAACAATGTCACAACGACCTGGGGACATGTAGGAGATACAGATTCCTAGGTCTTACCCTTGGCATGTGTGACTGGAGGTGGGATGTGGATGTTTTTTTACAGCTTCCCAAGTGTTTTTGATGTGCTACCAAGTTTGCGAACCACAGTATTACATCACGCTGGGGCTGCTAAGGGATCCAGTAGGATGTTTAACCTGAAGAAGGCCTGAAGCACCTCCAGAAGCACGTAGAGAGTGCCTCCCGTGTGGTAGCCCTGTGCCGGGGCAGTGGGGCATTCAGAAATAAATACACTTGGAAAACCCAGTGGAGCCAGGGAGGGGGCAGTGGAGGAAAAGAGTTTTCCCCTGACAGGCCTGGGAGCTCAGAAAAATCACATGCCCACCAGGGCTGACCTCCTCCCTTCGCTTTGATTGGGGTGAGGGGTGGCGGTTGGCGAGGACAAGCATTTGGAACAGTGCGCCTGACCTGGGCGCCGCCTCTTTAATACTGTTTAGTTAGTCCTGCCGCCTTTACTGGTTGTCAGTCTCGGGCAAAAGTCCTCAGTGCCCCAGCTGAAACCATCCCTTCATCTTTTCCCCAGGCTCCGCGCTCATTCTTAACCTGCTCTTGCTTCTCGTTGGCTGTCTACCTTCTGCCTTTCCCCCATCCTGCTCCCCTCCCCTCCCATATACACCTCAAACCTTGGGGCTGAGGGGCATGATGAGTGAGTAGACGGTGGCTACAAGGAAGCCTCAAGGATAACACGGCTTGGTAGTGGCTATGGAATCGGGGTTGAGAAGTCTGCATCAGACCTCAGCTCAGTGGGGAAGTCCTCTGTATAACCAATTAGCACTCTCTGCTGCTGGCTCAGGAGGGGCAGCAGCAGCCGGGGTACCTGGGCAACACAGTGTCTGCTCCCCTGGTCCAGTTGGGTAGAACAGTCTCTGAACAGCCTCTTTGGCATCTTTCTCAAGAGGCTTTTCCTTAAAATCCACCTCAGCCCCTCACAGCCGCTTCACCTTCTTGAAACCTAGGGAGCAGCTTGCCCTGTCCCCTTCTTGAGCCCAGTAAGACACAAAGCTGAGTCACGATTCTCCCCAGCTCCATCCCACCCCTCCTGTCCTTGCTGGGAACCACCAGCCCCCTCCTGGAAGAGGGGGTATGGGCCCTGCCCCAGTCCCAGAGCATCTGGCTTCTCCTCCATGCTTACCTTTCACATTCTGTTGGCTTAAGGGGTGGTCAGCCAGAAGAGGAGGGAGGTTGACTCTGTCCCCTCCTTGTCCTCCAGAGCCCACTGGAGGGAAGACGTGCTTATCCTTTGACCTGGTCCTGGCAGCCTGATCCTGGGCAGGTCACACAGCCTGTGGATGAGCTGGTTTTGCACCCCAGGGGCATCAGAACTTCCCTGGCCCTTTAAACATCTAGACATAGGTGCCTCAGCCTGCAGAGTCCCTGGGAGCCGGCTCACTGGCTCTGCCACCCCTGCCCTTCATTAGTGCTCAAAGTCATCTATTCCCCGAGGGCAGGAAATGCACCTGTGGAACGAGTTTGAAACAATAGGTCCCATTTACAGGTGATGCCACATGGCCCCAAGTGAGGGCAGGCCCCCAGTCCAGGCAGGCAGAGGGTGCCCTCCGGGCAGCCTGAGCAGGGGCAGTCCCCAGGTCGAGGTGGTTTTGCAATGACTGAGGGGATGCCTCACGCACAGAGATGAGACTATCTGTTCACGGCGCCGGCATGTCTGGAGCAAAAGGAGCCTCTTTGAGTGGTTTGTCTTGCTCAGGCTTATACTGGGAGTGGCCCAGGTGACCAAGGGAGGCAGGTGCAAGCCTGAGAGTCCCTGGGTTCCCACCAGTTTGGGGGGAAAAAATGGGCCTCAGTAGCTGAGCCATGCGTCAGTTCACCTCACTCAGCCTGCTCCCTGTGCAATGTCGTGCACCAGTGCAGAGCTGGCCAAGGTCGGGGACTAGGTAGAGTAGGACTGTTGCAGTCTTCCCTCTGCTGCCACACACCCACCAGTGTCTCTGGCTTACAGTCCAGGAGGAGGTGGGCAACTCTTGTCATTTTCTCTC
>PVKM010053274.1:0-10065 GCA_004027735.1 Carollia perspicillata | reverse complement strand
TTAGTATTCAAAATCTACAAACTCCTATTAAACAATCACAATATTCTTTGCAACTTTTTGTACTCCCCATGTCCCTTTGAAAATGATTGAATTAACCCAATATTAGAAAGGGAGAAATTAATCAGAAAGATGGTAGAATGTTGTAGGTTCAAGCATGTGTTTGTATTTTTCTGTTTGCATTTTCACTGTACTGATTGTAGTATTTATTTATTTTGAAATTTCTGAGAGGGTGTAGTAATATAAGCCCAGTTATAAACATTGTTTCTTTGAAAACTGACTATATGGCTGCTTCGTGATAAGTATATTGCAACATTAAGAATTTATATTTTTTTCTTGAGCCACATAAAATATGGTTAAAAAACAGCATCGTTTTGGTGACTTGATAAACAAAATTTTCTGACCTTAAACATAGATATGTGTAATGACTCTTCTAAAACCGGTAAACACTTCCGGGCAGTCACTTCTACTCTCACTTCTAACTGTTGAAGATGATGTCTTCTCACCAACCTGGGCACTCCGTCCATAATTCAGAGGGGTTTCGGGGGGTTCCCTGCACACCTCTCACTGCCCGCTTGGCCTTTTGCTGTGGCGTACTGCCTGCTGGCCCAGGGAAGCAAAGGCTGGCGGTCACAGCCCCTTTCCCTAGACTTTATGTCTGTATGTCCGTGTGCAATAGTGAGACATGCCAGGCACAGTCTTGAATGGTTTGGACAACCTCCTTGTTTCTTGTGGAGTGTGAGTAAAGTGAAGGTGTAGAAGGAGGCATTTTATCAACAAGCTTCAGTAGTTTCAAATTAAAATACTTCTGCTAATTCTCTTTTTTTTTTTTTGTAAGGATAGATTTCTTGTAAGGATAACCGGTGATCCAGGTTCTGACCTTTAGATCACGCGGCATGTGGCTGTGCGTGTATTAAAGCCCTGAGACACTGTCGTAACAGGTTCATGTGGTCGGTGTTCAGTTTACCCACCTGTTGACAATTTTCGTTACTTTCCGCTTCATCCTGCATCTGCAAGATTTATCTAGTACCACGTCCTTCTGTTTGGAGGTCATTGTTTACTATTGCCTTTAATGTAGTTTTACAGATGGAATTTTCTTGTTTCTTTTAGCCTGAAGATTTCTACACTTTACCTTAATTTTGAGTAGTATTTTCACTAGCATAGAGATAAATTCATGTCTTTCAGTCCACTGAAGATATCACTGTACTTTTTTTTCTGATTATTACTCATTTAAAAATAGTATCTCTTTTCTTCTGGTAGCTTTTAAGACTGTCTTTTTGTATGTGGTTTTGTCAAGTTTTGCTATGATATATATGGTAGATTTCTTGTGATTTTTATGCTTGAACTTCTTAAATCTGTGGATGATGTCTTTTATCAGTTTTGGAAAACTCATAGCCATTAGCTTTTAAAATATTGCTTCTGCCACATTCTCTCCTCTTCTAAAAAGGAAATAAATGTATATTAGGACTTCTTATTGTATTACTCATGTCTCCTACCCTCTCTTTTGTACATTACATTCGTTCATCTGTTTTTTATTCTGTGTAGTTTCTTTTGAGCTGTCTCCCCGGATAAATTATATTTTTTAGCTGTGCCTAATCTGGTGTTTATACTTACCATTCAGTTCTCAATTTTAATTATTAGAACTTTACCCCTAAAATTTCTATTTTTCTCTTTTTAAATATGCTATGTGCATTTTTTGTATTATAGTTTTCTGTTGAAATATTTAATCACATGTTAACTTCTTGAGCATAACCAACACAGTTATTTTAAACTCTATTTAAAGTCTGTGTCTGTTAGTTCAGATACTATATGGTCCCTCAAAAATGGGCCTCATTAAATGTCTATTGTTTTGTTATCATTGGTATCTTATCATTGCCTGCTTATCATTGATTTTGTTCCAGACACTTCATTAGAAAAATTGCTTTCAGGAATAATTGGAGGTGTAGGTAATGATATATTCCTCTCAACAATATTTTTGTTGGCTTCTGCACCTGTGGGCACCGTAACCTCTAGTCTGGTATTACCTTAATCCAGTTTCAGAATTTTACCAAACGTGATGACTGGACACTGGGCCATGGTTTATGTAGGGGAGAGTTTACGTCTGATCCATCCTCACTTCTATGGTTAAAGCATTTCGGGTGCCAACCCAAGCGCAGGATTGTAGCAGATTCCTCACGCATGGTGGCCACTGCTTCATCTTCTGTCCTCCAAGCCCCGTAAGAGCTGCTTGGTGACAGAGCGGCCTCGTTAGGAATCAGCAGACGCTCCTGGGAAAGCAGTTCCAAATATTTACCCCCCTGCTTTTCAGTCTTGTCCTGAGTCTTGGCCTGGTAATTCTTCCATATCTTCTTAAATATATGATGCCGACAAGACTTTTCAGAATTGTTTATCATTGCTAGATGTCATCTGAGTGAGTGTTTGTCTGAATTATGTGACTTTCCATTAGTGGAAGGGTAAGTCTCATTAACATTTTTTGTTCTCATATAGACCTTATAGTCTAATGTAGTATCATCTAATATTGATAATAGATGATACAGATAATGCATGGTTGGCAACTTTTACTTCCTCAGTGAAAACTAAGCTCTTGGGAAGCAGGAGCTATTTTATGCACTTTGTTTCATATACACACATGTAGCACACCACTTGTTCTATACCCAAAAGTCTAATTCAGAGTTGAAATGTAAATGAACACAATTATATACTTGCTTACTTGATTTATAAATACTAGAGTAAATTAACATAGGAAAAATTGGTTTTATTCTTATTTAAAATCAATTGTTATGGTAAAGACTAGTTAGATTTAAGAAAGTAATGTCCTTTTGGTATTTATTACTGTTATTTTTATTAATGCTGCTTTTAGGTGTTTTGTACATTTGTAATCACCTTCGTCTCTTGCCCTTTGTCCATACCACACCTTTCTGGCATCTTTACTTGAAGAGTCATTTATTTTGGTCCATTTGCCTATCCTGCCTAAGTTTCTTTTCGGTGGATTCACTCCTATGCCTCAGGGAGAGCTAGAAAGCCCAGCTCCTGGCCACTTCCTGAGCAGTGACCATTGTTCATGAACCTGAGGGCACCTAAGGTCACACAAATTGAGCCGATCAGATATTCTCTCCAGAGTTAGGAATTAGGCTCTAATCCTTTCGTTAAGCAGCAGAATTGAAAAATGACATGAAAGGTTCTGAGGCAGCGTGTGTACAGGAGTCATAGAAAGTCAATCTGCAGAGAAGGAGTAAGGAAAATGGCACAGACACCGTGAGACAAGCGAAGGGGAAAGGCCGTGCCGCACCTGCGGTGGAGCCTCCTGCTCACTCTCCGAGCTCGTTTTTGTTAGCTGTGATGCCTACTTGATCAAGGCAATGTGAGATATTGTTAGATATTTCCATTAAATCTCCTCCCTCCACATTTTTGTTTTTGGTGAAGGCCAGTATGGGCAGGCTCTGTTTCTTGTCTTTTAAGTCATATACCACCAGAGCAAGACTATTTCATAAAATTACCTTTGCCCTTTTGGTCTATTTTTATCTCTATCTGCATGAATAGCTGGCAGTTTATTAAACATATTTTGGTCCCCAATTTTAATTTATTTGAGATGTATGGTACTTAGAATTGTAGCACATAGAAAACCATGCTGTAAGTTCCTATAATTTAGTAGGTCAGAATACTCCATGAGTACATGATACTCTGAACTGAAGGTAGTGATGGGAAATAAAACAAAATGCTTGAGTCAACAACTCATTGGGTTTCAGAAAATCTTTTCCAGACATATGTTATTACATGAGTTCCTCCACAAGGGAAATGCTCAGATAGAAGCCCCAAATGAGACAATAAAATACCTTTCAAAAATTCCAAGGAAAAGAAGCATCATAAATCTATGCAATCCTTGGTTGATGCGGCATTGTTTGTGATTAACCACACAAAGAACTAAGTCACTGAGTTCATAATAGAATCAATCATCTTCTTAAAAGAGCACTTTTCAGAATGTTCTGGTAAGGGGTTTTAGAGATCTCTCTAAAGCTGAGTTTTCCAATGGCTTGTGAAAGTGCACTACAAAAAATAGCACATAATTGGGAGATTTGATTTGATTTTAAAGAGGTAAGAATAAATCGGCTGTACTTTTATAAACATGCTTCTCGAAAATGATAGGATGCAGGCAGTAAGCTTTAATGCCTAGCAAACAGCTGAAAATTTTGTGCTTTTAAGTTATGATTTCAGAAAATGATTCCTTTTGTCTTGTTTACTTGCAAAACCAATGGTAATTAAGCATCACCTGAGCAGGGACAATTCAACTTCAGGATTTTTGATAAGTAAAATTTACAGAGACACTGTCCCTTCTTGAATTTGCAGAACCATGAATTAGCAGACAAGGAATCTGCCGTCCACTGGGGAATATGAAATATAAATGTGTGAAAAAATTAATAACAGGCAGCATTTGGAATCACATGCTCCTGTGTCATATTCTGAAATGCACCAGTGGACTGAGAACACACGAAGTTTTAGTCACATGGAAGACCAAAAGTACCATGAAGTGCTGGGGTGAGGGGAGGAAGTAGGGAGACCCGAAGGCTTCTCAATGGGAAATGTCCTGTGATGATAGAAATTAGGAAACAGGCCAGGTGTGTTTCCCTCCAAAGCTACACTATAGATAAATAACCTCATGACTTTTTAAGAAAATACAAAGTATCAATGGGTCTCCAAAAAAAAGTATAAATTGGAAAAAATTCCCAGGGTGAAATAGACTGTGGAAGAAATGATGCTGTAAAGGATTTGAATGTAAATCCATAAAAAGTACAGTGTCAAAATGCGGTGTTCGTGTCCTGCCACAACCATGTCAAAATCACAACTAAACTACAGAACAACCACCATTCAGAACCACCTGAAATCTGGCTGAATGGAAGTCCTACAACTAGGGATTTAAAGAAGAAGCCACATTGAGATTGGTAGGAGGGGTGGAGACTTGGAATAGACTGGTCCCACACCCATATGTAGCAGATAAAAATCTGGAGGGATGTCTTGGAAGAGTTCCCTCCTGAGGAACAAGGGGTCCCATCCACCAGCCCAAGCTTCCAGAGCCAGGAAGAGGAGTCCCCATAACTTCTGGCTGTAAAAACTGGTGGAGACTGTGGCTGGATGAGACAGAGGGCTTCTGGGGACCCATGCCTTCCTCTTAAAGGACGCACACATGGACATACGCAGACTCACTCCCTCTGAGCTCCAGCACTGAGGCAGTAGATGGAAAGGCACCAGTGGCATACAGGGAGGAACTGATTTGTCTGACGTCAAGGCAAGAGCCTGAGGGGCAACTAATCGATGTATCTCTCTCTCTCTCTCTTTCTCTGTCTTTCTCTCTCCCCCACCCTCTCAAATCAGTAAACATATCCTCAGGCAAAGATTTTTTAAAAAGTTGTCTAGTTTTATTTCTTTGCATGTATCTATCCAGTTTTCCCAACACCATTTATTACAGAGACTTTCTCATTCCCCTATTGTGTATTCGTTTCTCACTTGTCATGGGTTAATTGACGACAAGTGCAGGTTTATTTCTGGACTTTCTGTTTTCTTCCCTTGACCTATTTGTCTGTTTTTATGCCAGTACCATGCTGTTTGATTACTGTAGCTTTGCAGTATAGTTTGATATCAGGTAGCATGATACCTCCAACTTTGTTCTGCTTTCAAGATTGCTTTGGCTATTTGGGGGTCCTGTGTTTCTCCTGCTTTTCTCCACTGCCATGATCCGACATAGATTTGAGGAACATGCCCAATCTTCCAAGTGAGAAGGATGGTTTGGCAAGCAGTTCTTCTACCATGCTTACACAGAAGTTGGTAGTGAAGCCTCAGAAGATGTGAGGGGAAGAAGGGAAATTTAAGATTTCTTTGCCAACTGCTTGGCTGGGCCAGTGGTGCTTAACCATCCACCGCATACCATAATCACTTGTAGAGCCTTTTCATGTATAGAAGCCTGCTCCCTACTCCACTGAAATTCTGATGAGGCTACTCTGCAATGAGGAAAAGAGAAGACCATCAGTATTATAACAA
Organism: Carollia perspicillata; assembly: GCA_004027735.1. Lineage (NCBI taxonomy): Eukaryota > Metazoa > Chordata > Mammalia > Chiroptera > Phyllostomidae > Carollia > Carollia perspicillata. The sequence goes on along the minus strand of PVKM010053274.1, from coordinate 4,038 downwards.
ACATTCCATAGATGGTTCTCATGAGCAGCCAAAAGGAAGACCTACATGGTAGTTTTGGGGAAGTGGAAAAATACACATTCATTTTTTCGCATGTAGCTGTCCAGCTCTCCCAACACCATTTGTTGAAGTGGCTATTTTTGCTCCATTTTATGCTGCTGCCCCCTTTGTCGAATATTAACTGACTGTAGAGACTTGGGTTGATTTCTGGGCTCTCTGTTCTGTTCCATTGATCTGTGTGACTGTTTTTATGCCAGTACCAGGCTGTTTTGATTACTGCGGCCTTGTAATACAGTTTGGTACCAGGTATTCTGATCCCTCCTACTTTGCTCTTCTTTCTCAAAATTGCAGCAGCTATTTGGGGTCGTTTATGGTTCCATATAAACTTTTGAAGTGTTTGTTCTATGTCTGTGAAATATGCCATTGGTACTTTGATAGGTATTGCATTGAATCTGTATATTGCTTTGGGTAATATGGACATTTTGATGATGTTAATTCTTCCAATCCATGAACATGGTATATGTTTCCATTTGTTTGTGTCTTCCTTGATTTCATTCTTTAGTGTTGTGTAGTTTTCTGCATACAGGTCTTTTACCTCTTTGGTTAGGTTTATTCCTAGGTATTTTATTTTTCTTTTTTTCTATATCAGATGGGATTTTTTTCTTGATTTCTGCTTCCGCTCTTTCATTGTTGGTATACAAAAATGCCTTTGATTTCTGGATATTGACTTTGTATCCTGCCGTTTTGCCAAATTTATTTATTAGGTCAAGCAGTTTTTTGGTCAAGTTTATAGGATTTTCTATGTATACTATCATGTCATCTGAAAACAATGACAGTTTTGTTTCCTCCTTTCCAATTTGGATGCCTTTTATTTCCCTTTCTTCTCTGATCGCTGTGGCTAAAACTTCCAATACTATGTTGAATAGGAGTGGTGAAAGTGGAAGACCTTGTCTTGTTCTTGATCTTAGTGGAAAAGATTTTAGTTTTTGTCCATTGAGTATGATATTGGCTGTGGGTCTCTCATATATGGCCTTTATTATGTTGAGGAATGCTCCCTCGATTCCCACTTTGCTGAGTGTTTTTATCATAAATGGGTGCTGTACCTTATCAAATGCTTTTTATGCATCTATTGATATGATCATGTGATTTTTGTCTTTGCTTTTTTTTATGTGATGTATTACATTTACTGATTTGTGAATGCTGAACCATCCTTGCATCCCTGGGATGAATCCCACTTGGTCATGGTGTATGATCTTTTTAATGTATTGTTGGATGCAGTTTGCCAATATTTTGTTGAGGATTTTAGTGTCTATGTTCATCAGTGATATTGGCCTGAAGTTTTCTTTCTTTGTTGTGTCTTTATCTGGTTTTGGGATTAGGATGGTGCTGGCTTCATAAAGAGAGTTGGGGAGTCTTCTATCACTTAGGATTTTTTGGAATAGTCTGTGAAGGATAGGGGTTAGCTCTTCCTTAAATGCTCTGTAGAATTCTCCTGTGAACCCATCTGGTCCAGGGCTTTTGTGTGTCAGGAGTTTTTTAATTACTGCTTCAATTTCACCTGCTGTTATTGGTCTGGTCAGGCTTTCTGCTTCTTCTTCATTGAGTTTTGGAAGATTATATTTTTCTAGAAATTTGTCCATTTCATCTCGGTTTTCAAATTTCTTGCCACATAGTTCTTCATAGTAATTTTACAATCCTTCGTGGTTTGCTGGTATCAGTTGTAATCTCTTCTCTTTCCTTTCTGGTTGTGTTTATTTGGGTCCTCTTTGTATTGATGAGTCTACTTAAAGGCTTGTCAATTTTGTTTATCTTTTAAAAAAAACAGCTCCTGGATTTATTGACAGATGGCTGTATTTGTAATTGTCCTTCTTAATTAAATCTTCTCTTTTCTTTACATTGTTCACTAAAGATTTATTCTAAGCCTAGTAGATCTTGACTGCTTATATTTTTAGCACTTAAAAATGTACCTCAAACTTACGAGTCCCCAGTAAGTGTTTTAAGTATTTGTTGAATGCATCCTTCAAATGTGATGTCCATATAGACAGATGTTACTGCTTTCACTTTAAAATTAGTAAACCTGAAAGCTTGAAACTCACTTAAATTACTCAGAAAAATTACTAAAAATAGCCTCCAGGACCTTGTGTTGAGGGGAATACTATAGTATTTCACAGATTATCAGTTTACTTATCTTAACTAATATGCCTCTACCAACCAAAACAATGAGGACAGCATCTGTCATTGCACCATTATGGGTTATTTAAAGGGAAGTTGAAAAGCTATCCTCAAAGCAAACTTTAATCCATAATTTTTCTCAGGCCAGCTCTAAAGAAGGCCTCCAGATGGAAACATTAAGCATTTTGTGATTGTCTTCTACCTTCCTCTTTTAAAATATCATATCACAAAATATCTAGGCAATTCAGTAGTTTTAAAACAAATAAATAAAATTCAAGCAGCTCTAATGGAATAAAAATAAGCATGGGTGTAGTCCCTTCTTCTCTTTATTCCCACAGTTTCTACATCAATTTTGATTCTACTTATAGCATTTCAAACTTATCACCTGGAAAAATAACTAGATTGGCATTCATGTTGCCTCTGTGCAGAAAGTCCAATGAGAAAACTCAATAATACTTTAAGTATAGACTTAATTAGGCTTGCAAGTCAACACCTGATATAATGAAAAATCCATGTTATATTAATCTGTCTGTAAGAGGAGAATGATTTAAAAAGTCTTCAAAAAGTGATTCATATTCTTTGCTTTAAAGAGAACATGAACTTTGCTGAGGGTGTGGGGTCATATTCAGTGTTACTTTCTTGTATAATTTTTGGTTATAGTTATTGTCATGCTAAATTAAATTTGGGTTTACAAATTTGTAAGGCATTTGCTAAGGGTAGCTTTTAGGTATTTGTGAAAATCAGTCATCATGGGGGAAATGCACCATTTGGGAACAATCCAGAATTTATCATGGGACATAATATTCTGTCGGCGTTTTTGAGAGGAGCACATGTGCTTTGACATCAACTGAACTGTGTGCTTTGGCTCTTCACAATTGCCTCGATTTGTGTTTTGTTTATTTATAAATGTAGTTACCCTCTACAAAGTAGAGTTAGATAAAGGCTACCCATCTTTTCTCCCACAATTTTCCTAGTAAATGGCATGTTACAATGAAAGCAAGGTCCAGACCAAATTCTGTCACAATGCAAACATTTACTATCGGTGAGGCTAATAACTGGCCCCAGAGCAAAAATCTACCTTTTCTAAGAGATTTGTGAGTTTCTGTTCTACACTCCGTTAAGTACTTCATTAAGTGCCTTGGCCGAGAGGTTTACTCCAATGTAAAATGATGATGTTTTAGGAAGGCGCAAGCGAACTTTTAATCAGCTCCAGCAACAGAACACTCCATTAAGGGGTGGACATAGACCAAATGGAATTCTGGACCCACACAGTTACTCCTAAGGCGGAGGGCTGGCGGATTTATCATTGCATGCCACCTCCATGCAACAGTGAAAGTATTAGTACAGTATTTTAACCCAACCCACATACCTTAAACCCAGTCCATTTCACTGACAAATATTAATTCTCTAATTGATACTGTTTTACACACTTGGTAATGAAGGCCCAGAGAGTAGAATCAATGTTTGAAACACTGGTGGCAGTTGGGCTAGGAATTTTGATGAGGGCATGTCAAAGGCCTGTTAACCACCCTTGGTGTGTACATTTATGCTTAGAACACCTCAGAGGTTAACTAACAGTCCATAACTATGTAATTTACTCATGCACCAATGTATCACACTGTCTATGCCGAAGTGGTTTTAAGCAAATTGCATTCAATCTATCAACATGGTAAGTTTTAGCAGGCAGGATTTACAGTCGTTTTTAGATAAATATATGTAGTTTTCGGCATTTACCTCAAAATTTTCCTTTCTCTGTTGTAACCCCCACAGAACACTGATAATGTACTCAAACGCCCAATGCCGTTTGCCTGTCCTCTTTACCCAGCAGAGGTTAAAGATGACCCTGCCATCTACCATTGATTACTTTCT
>PVKM010053273.1:0-10064 GCA_004027735.1 Carollia perspicillata | reverse complement strand
CCATGGCGCGGGGGTGCGAGGCTCTGCTGTCTCTCCTGCCTCCTCTCAGGTCCCGTTCACACAGAAGGTGCCCCAGGGAGGTCTTTCGGAGCTCTGGGGCCTAGCAGCTGCAGGTTTGCGTGCCGGCTCCTTAAGCGCCCTGCTCTCTGGTCCTAATGTGTCAGCCGTCTCAGCTTCATCTCTTCATCCCCCAAATGAGTGTCATAACACCGGACTCCCAGAGTAGCGGGGGGCGAAGGGAGGTCACGTACGTGGCGTCGGGCAGACTCAACAGTTCAGAGTGGGTGTTACCGGGACTAGAAGTGTCCTGTAGGAGGTCGTGAGATGCTCTGCTTTCCAACACGAACAGCCTGAGCCCTTAAGGTGTGGTTTCCTTTTTTAAGTTGCCTGAGTCTTGGTTGGTTGGTTGGTTGGTTGGTTGGTTGGTTTCCATGGGGAAGGAGGAAGGTGGCCCCCTCCAAGAAGGTGGCGAACGCGGCCCTAGAACCAGACCCAGTGCACGTGCAGTCTCCCGCCACTGCTTGCTAGTCCGGCAGCCTGGTTGGTCGCCCTCTGGGCTGCGGTCTCTCCGTCTGTGAGACGCGGGGGTAAGTGTTCCTGCGACCGACCTGTACGTGTGATGGGGAAAGCAAGAATGGCGCACCAGGGCCCTTCGGCGCAGTGCCCGGCAGAGCGAGAGCTTCTCGGCCGTGCGCCGGTCACGCAGGGGGCGGTGGGGGCAGCTTGCGCCCAGAGTGGCCCGTTCTGGCCTCACGGCTGGTGCGTGTCTCCCCGCAGCACGGTCTTCCTCATGGGCCCGATGAAGCAGCTGAAGAGGATGTTCGAGCCCACGCGTCTGATCGCGACCGTCATGGTGCTGGTGAGTCTGCCTGGCGGCTGAGCTTCTGGGACGGGAGCTGGGGCTGATCTGGGGTGCTTTTTCTTCTCAGACCTTTTCCCTTTCATCTTGACTTGTACCCGAAGCCCTGGGAGTGGGCTTCTAACAATGACCCCTACTTTGGGTCTCCACTGGGGTTAAGGTACTGCCAGTTCTATGAAGCACCTCCAGAGGGCGCTGCTTGTCTAGTCAGCCAACGTGATAGGGCAGCAAGTAAGCTGGGCGCCCTCCTGGTGATGAGTGAAGCCACGTGGACACCACTTAGAGGCAATAACACAGACACACTGGGCTCACTCTCTGAAGAGGGACTCTTGCCCCTCACCATCCTGCGACTTCGGGGGCGTACCCGTTCTCACCGCTCTTCCTTGTGGCCCATTGCCCGCGTTCCCTGCTCTGACCATCGTGCCTTCGGTCTTATCCTGTCTCCCCATCCAGTTAACCCAGAATGCCTGTCCGTTCTCTGGACCGCTCACTTCCACGTGGCCATCCGAAGCATTCCCAACCACGTTCTCTCGCCTTTTATTTAATTGTCGGTGCTGCAGCATTTGGAGCCTGGGCAACACACTTTTATTCTTACTTCCGCTCACGCGCCTCTCCTTTGGTCAGACAGCAGGTTCCCTCAGGCCCTGTGCACGTTCTCCGCTCACTCTGCGTCCTTCAGAGCCTCGTGCACAGAGCCCAGCTGAGAGGAGATACTCAGGACACGTTTCTGGCGAAGGTGCCGTCCAGGACGGTGGAGACGGCAGGCGTGACGGACGCTCGAGAGCCTGCTGTTTTGGTCCGTCACACGTGGAGACGGCCTGGACAGCGTCTTGTAGAAAGGACTCTCTAAGAAAGGACTGGGGAAGGTGTCAGGTGACAGGGAAACCGATCTCACGCTCGCTGGGTGTGAGAGTGGCATCTCATGTGCACCTTTGTCCTCGTGCGGCTCCTTCCGCCCTGAAGCCCAGTGTTTGGCAGGGGTCCGGGCACAGAGGTGCGTGTGAAACCTGCGTTCTGATGTGTTTGGACAGAAAGACGGGTGCACAGGGGTGGGCCGGAAGGGCCACTTTGTTTGCCGGGTAGAGACTGTGGGGAAATTTGAAAGTAGGAGAGGACCCTTCCTTCTCTTTTAACCCTACTCGAGGTCTTATTGGCCAGTTTAATTCCACTGCGATTTCAACTCTTCTGCCAGACGGCCGCTCAGGTGGGTGAAATGCTCTGGAACGGGGAAGCATTTGGCGGCTGCGGCTGCCACGGAGTCCGGTCACTGCAGCTCGATCAGTGCTGGCGTGAGCTCGCCGAGGACGACACGGTCCTGCGGTTTTTCCCACGCTGTCGTCGTCACTGTGTTAACTGAGCGATGTCCCCTTTCTCTCTGCAGCTGTGCTTTGCGCTCACCCTGTGTTCGGCCTTCTGGGTAAGTGGGGCTGTGTATCTGTCTTCGCCTCGTTGGTTCGCACACTCGCCAGTGGCGGTCACAGCACCGTGTCGCTTCTCTTTCAGTGGCATAACAAGGGGCTCGCCCTCATCTTCTGCATTCTGCAGTCTCTGGCCCTGACGTGGTAAGTGTCCCTTTCCGCATCGCTCTCTGACCGCTGCAGCGATGGTGATGAAACCCCGGGGGCTGGGGGGAGGGGTCTGGAAGCACAGGCGCTGCTCCGTGGAAGAATTCTCGGTGAAGCGGGCGAAGTCCGGCTGCAGAGCAAAGCCAGTCGACTGGGCCCGCTGCCAGTAGGGGGCGTGAGGGGCTGTGGGCGGCTGTGGCCCCCTGCAGCATTCTCGCAGGGCTCGCCGTTGGTTCTGAGATGCCATTGATGGTACTGAACCCCTCACATCCAGTAAGAGCAAGGGTAGCGAAGGGGCAGGTAAACGGAGGCTGTGGGCCAGAAAGCCACCAAAGAGAAAGGAGAGTGGAAAGGAGAAGAACGAGGGATGGAGGGGTCCTTCACAGAAGAACAGAGGGAATTGTTGGCGGGAGGCGAGGAGACTGGAAACCACGGGGCTGTAGGATCGGCCTCTGCGCTGGAGGCCTGTTGGCAGGACCAGGGGGCTGCCACACGAGGGCCACGCGCGGTGAAAGGGCTTCGCTGCTTGACACAGCGGGTGGGGCTGTGGGGTCCCAGCCCTTCCAAACTGGTCCAGCACCATCGGGAGGGTGGGGGCGGCACCTATGGGGCCTGTAGCTTCTGAGCCCTGTTGGTAATACTGCGTTGGTCAAAAAGTCCACTAGGTTTTTTCCATAAAGTACAAAACACATTTTTAAAAAAGACTTTATTTAGTTTTAGAGTGAGAGGAAGGGAAGGAGAAAGGGAGAGAAACATCAGCGTGTGGTTCCCTCTCACACACCCCCTACTGGGGTCCTGACCTGCAACCCAGGCACGTGCCCTGACTGGGAATCGAACTGGTGACCCTTTGGCTCACAGGCCGGCGCTCAATCCACTGAGCCACAGCAGCCAGGGCAAAAGCACACACACGCTTTTTTAAAATTATTTTCACCAATAATTGTATTGACTTGGATATGTTCAGTCTGTCGGCTCTCTCCTGCTACTGGCTTCTGTGGGCAGAGGCTGGGGGGCTGCTAAACACCGTCCAGTGCGTGAGGCAGCCCCACGGCAGAGGCTTGTTTGGCCAAACGTCAATAGGACCAGGAACTCTGCAAACCACTTTTGACACTCCCCATGCGTCAGAGCACATTCTCCACACGCTTCACAAATCTTTTCTTTTTTGCTTTCAGTTGTGTTTTACCTTTCTTGAAATAATAAAGTGTAATATGCCAAAAATGTGTATTTCCTTCCATCTTCAGTATTAATATGGCTACACAAAAATCCACCAATTTCGATAAGTTTTTTAAAAAGGACACGGTGATAGGACATCTGTCACAGTACAGTGTAACAAAATTGTTTTGAATGAAGTTGACAACTAAGAGCTACACCCTACATTCAGACTTTTTGGCCAACCCAGTACTTCCAGAGTTTGCCCAGGGATGACATTTGCCGGATGGTTTCAGGAAGGATGTGACTGATCTGCTTTGGGAAGAAACGTCTGTTGCAGAGAGAAGAGGATTGTGGGAAATTTTTTAAAAAGAATTTATTTATGTTTAGAGAGAGGGGAAGGAAAAGAGAAGAGAGAGTGAGAAACATCTGTGTGGTTGCCTCTCATGTGTCCCCTGCTGGGGACCTGGCCTGCAACCCGGGCATGCGCCCTGACTGGGAATCGAACTGGTGACCCTTTGGTTCACAGCCCGCGCTCAGTCCACTGAGCCACACCAGCCAGGGTGGACTTTAAGTGTCCGAGGATCGGTTGCACTCCTCTGTTAGAAAAGGATCTGGCGAGTACGAGCTCAGCCCCCGCCCTCCCGTTGGCAGTTTTGGACTGTCGGTCAGCTGTGCGTTCGCGGTGCTGGCCTTTGGGGGTCGGCCGTGCTCACAGGTGGCTGCACCCGGCGAGTGTCTGGAGGGCGGAGAGGGCCGGCCCGATTTTCATGTGGTGCATGTCGTTGGTGTGGCTGCTCATGTGTGCGTTTTCATTTCCTGGGGGCAGAAACTTGTGCCCCCATACTCATGCCTGCCTTTGCTTGTATGGTCGCCCCCCCATCCACAGGGACATGATCCAAGACCCTGCGGATGCCTGAAACCATCCGCCTGACTGGCGCCCCAGGCTGGTCCTGAGGGTGGTGGGCGGCCTCCTCCCTGCGCGGTTCCCCCTGGGGCTGCCGGAAGAGCTTCAGACCGGGGTTCCTGGAGAGTCAAAGCTTGCTTGTACTTTCATCCATAGTGGAGGGACTGGGGCTTTACGGTTTTCCGTTTTGTTTTGTTTTTTAATTAACTGGAGCAGAGCGGACAGTTTATCCCAATGGGGAGAAGCTGTGTTCTGTTGAGGACTTGTGAATGCCAGAGGACAGCTGGCCTGGGGCTGTTTGCTGTTCTCAGGACACGGCTTCTGCCCGTTCCAGGTGATCCTCCTTTGCCACAGATGACACCCTCCCCTCCCTGGGGCCTGGGGCCCTGTGTGCACTTGTGTGCGTGTGTGCCCTGCCCTGAGGGGCGAGGGCCCAGGCGCCACTGCAGACGCTCGGGCGGCTCAGACGCCCGTTCCACCGTGCTCATCCCCGCCCTCCGTGTAGTCTGACCTCTTGTGTGTGTTTCTCCTCGTAGGTACAGCCTTTCCTTCATACCGTTTGCGAGGTAAGTCCGACTGCACGTAGGGCTGTGGTGTCTGTCGCTGGGGGACGGCCTGGGTCTGCTGAGGGCCTGTGGGTTTGGAGTGCTTGCAGAGCCTGCCTGCAGTTTCGCCTTTGCCATGGGCCTTCGAGACACAGGCAGGTGTCGCGCACCTGACCAGGGAGCTGCGGCCGCCTCCCCCTGCCCCGTCGCTTCCCGCTGCCCGCCTCGTCGTGCCCCAGTGATGGGCGCTGACCCGGGCCCTGCGGTGCGCAGACGCACGTTCCCGCTCTTTCCCCCTGCAGCCTAGAGGAGGTCTCAAAGGCGGGGTCCCTTCAACATCACTGAGCACGAGGTGGAGGGACCCCAGCAGCATCCCGCGCATGGGAACAGTTCGTAAAGGGGCAGCACGCAGGGCCAGGGTCTCCCAGTGAGCCGCGACCTTGGGCGGAGCGCCGGACCCCTCTGGCGCAGAGGCCTCGCTGACGGCTGCCCTGGGCCGGCCCCTCCAGCCCTAAGGTTCTGACCCTGCAGGTCCCCCGAAGTGAGCACATTTGGTCAGCTTCACCTCGGACTCTGTTCTGACGTCACCGTTTAATTTCCGTTCTCGTTCACACAGTGGAGCTTTTCCTAAGCGTTGTTGAGAATGAGGAAACCGGTGTGTCAGCGGAGGAGGAGGAGGGGCAGGCCTGTGTCCGTCCCGTCCCATGGCTGTTGCTGATGGGGGTTGGAAGATGCTGGGGGTGATTGGCGGGCTGAGAACTTCAAAAAGCCCGTCACGTGCACGGCCGCTGAGCGGCTTTGCGAGTGGGCCCTCGCTGTCAGACCCCCTGACGGGTGCTGTGTGCTGTGGGCATTCAGGGGGGTCTCATTTGCCTGTAAAACCCCTTGCTCACAACACCTCCTGGGAGGGACCACAGGGTGGAACGAACCTTAAGAAACGTTCCAGAAGTACCTTGACGTTAAAGCATAGTGCCTGCTCCTGTGGGTGCATTTGCTTGCGGGCCCCTCCCCTCAGGTGGCTCCCCGAGCCCTCTGTATTGGACAGTAGGGGACGGGGAGCAGAGCTGGGGTGAGGGCCCCAGTCCACGCGCTGCCTGGGGAGAACAGCGGTTCGCGGAGCGCCCCGCTCCCCCGTGCGTGCTCCCCACTGGTTCCCAGGAGCAGGTGCCTGGGTGGGGCTGTACCGCCGTCGGGCCGTGAGCTGTAGCCAGGCCCCTGTGCTCAGGAGCTCCTGGGAGGTGTCCCTCGCACGCTTCGCTTCTGCCGCTTGCTGACCGGAAATCCCCAGGCGACCGTTCCACTTGACGCATTGAGTGCGGTCTGTGGTTCTGGTCGCTGGAACGTGCGCTGTCCTGGCCCATTTCCTGGTCTCTGGCGGTCCCTACTTTTTTGACTTCTCCTTTGTGCATCGTGACCATGGTCACTAGTGACCACCTACTTTGTGCCGTGTGCTCATCTGCACCACTAGCCCGTCGGGTGGGCGGGGATATGCCCTTGTACAGATGAGACACTGGCCACTCAGACAGGACAGGTGACCTGCCCGGGGCCTGGCCCCGCAGTCGGGGTGCTGTCTTCTCTGTAGTGTGTCCCCTTGGCTGCTGGGAAATCTGCAGGGGGGTCTCGACCACTTCAGGAGCCTGGGGTGACAGTGCCCCGTTCACCCTTGTGTTTCCCTCCTAGGGACGCTGTGAAGAAGTGTTTCGCTGCGTGTCTTACCTAGCCCGTGGCGGCTTTGCGAAGCTTTGGGAGGCACTGTGGACGGAAGCCGGTGGACACTTTTGTAAATACCTTCTAACCTCTCGCTCACAGACCTGTGCCTTTCTTCTGGCCGCGGCGGGTGTGGGTGATCCAAACACTCGCTTTTGGAGGCAGCAGCGTGTCCCAATCACAGCTGTCTTGTAGCACAACAGGAGGGGCGGGTTCCGTATCCTCCAGAGAGGCATCAGCCTCATCACCCCTTTCCTCGTTGGGTGTGGGTCCCCACATTCTCATAAATAAAAACCACATTAAGCAACAGACAAGCCTTGGGAGCCCTGTTGGGGACGGCAGGGGCACAGCAGACAGGGACAGCGTTTGGGGGCCCACAGGGACTCTGCAGACTTGTCCCTCAGCTCGGAGACCATCACCCGCGCCCCACTCAGTGTGGACACTGTTTGTTCCCTGGGTCTGGGACCAGGGGCACTTGGTGACAAGAGGTCCTGTTGTGTCCGCCCCTCGGCCCTCGCAGGTCCGCCCAGCCGTGGAATGGATTTGTGACGGTGGCGCCCGCTCTTTCTCTCTCGGGGGTTCTGTCTTATTTCCTCGTGGGTTCTGGGAACTAGCTTGAGAGAGAGCAAGGCAGCGGAGAAAAGGCTGCTTTTCCTTTTGGACAGGAGCCAACAGGAGGTGACAGTTTGTGCTGTTCTCTGCTGTTTTTCTTTTCTTCGTTGTTTATAAATGGTCGGTTGTTCTGTCCTCCTGGAGCAGGGCTGGTGTCGGGGAGGGAAGGCGGAGCCTGAGGCCAGCAGGGTGCGGGCGCCCCGCCCCTTGACCTTTAAGCAGATCCTGCGTTGCCCTTGAGCCCCTGCGGGACACCCTGGGAGAGACGGCACCGTGGGCCATGGAGCCACAGACAAAGGGCTTTATGCCCCCGAGCTTGTTCTCACGGCCTCGTGAAAGGCAGGGCTGTCCGTCCACGCGCTGGAGGAAGTCGAGGCTTGGGGAGGTTGCCCGATGTACCCCAAGCCACGGTGGGTGGCAGAGCTGGGCCCAGAGCCTGGTGCCCCGGTTTCAGTCTCTCTTATGACCCCGTGTGTCCCAGGCTGGTTCCGGGGCCCGTGCTAGAGCTGGGTCCCTGTTTTCACCAGCCAGGCCTGTGACTCCTGACCCCTGCAGCGTCTCCTGCCCTGTCTCCCCATGGGGAGTGTCCCAGGCCTGTGGCATCCCTATGGTTCTCTGCGTGTCATTGTAGCCCTTGCTTCCTGACCTCCAAGTGTCCTGTCTTGACCGCCAGACCTCTGGGCTTGCCGCACCCCCAGAATCACCCTGCGATGAGGTCTCTGCAGTGCCTTTCTGTCCTTCACCAACTCTGGCTGCCCCCGGGCTCTTGCTCCGGGAGCCTCCACACTGAAGGCAGTTGTGGTCTCCTTGCCCGTGGCCGTGCTAGACTGCGCCCCCTGTGCGCAGGGACCTCAGACCATCCAGCCTTCCCTCTGGCTGGGAGGAACGAGCAAGCCCCATGGGGCCGGCGGCTGAGGGCGTCCTGTCTGGGGCTGAGGGCCCGCACCTGCCTTCGGCCTGGGAGGGAAACAAAACGCCACCCTCCCTCTGGCACCTGTGGGTCCTTTCCCGTGCTGGGTGTCTCTTGAAGACGGCGCTGCTCCCCAGTGGGCTCTGAGCTGCCTTTTAGGAGGTCACCAGCATGTACCACACAGTGGCAGAGAACGTGGGCTTGGATGTCAAACGTGGGTGTGAGTTGTGGCTCTGTCACGTACTAGTGTCGTGTTGGACAAGCCACTCACCCTCTGGTCCTCAGATTGCTCATCTGGTTAAAAACACGGGGACCAGTCAGCCCTGCCGGTTGTTGGCAGGGCACAGGTGAGGTGCGTGCCGAGAGTCAGAGCACGGCCCACTGGCATCTCAGTGAGTGGTGGCTGATGTTAGTCAATCCGGGAATAGTCGGTGACCGTGGAAGGTGACAGGGTGAATTTTCTCTCTGGCCGTTGATTCATCCGGAACAAGTCCCCTGCTGCTACCCGTGTGGCGCTGCAGGTCCTGCCGGGCGCGGTCTCATGCAGTGTTGGCAGTAACTCTGGGCCCGTGGCCTTGCCTCACTGTCTGCCCCTGGTCCTGGCTCCTCGGTGCGGCTGTGCCCCCGGCCACCGCCGCCCAACCCCGCTGTGGCTCGTCCTCTCTGGGCAGGGCGGAACTGCCCCCAGCGGAATGCGTTCACCGGGAGCTTCCATCGGTCACTGGCGGGGCCACCGTGCGGACTCTTACCTGCGCGCCACCTTCCACCGCAGGCAGAGTGCGCAGAGAGCGGGAACCAGGGGCACAGAGCGCATCCGAGTGAGGAGACTTGGTGGAATGAGCTAGTCTCGGCCCTGCGGCTGGGGATCCCTCTGGGGGGGCGGGGCGCAGCCTGGGCCGGGCCTGCCTCTGTGGCTCATAACCGCTGTCCAGCGTTGGCCGCGGGGCACGGGCACCTGAACACCCACAGCCTGTCCTCAGGCCTCGCTTTCAGCAAAGTACCAGCAACAGGAAGTCGGGGTTCAGGCTTCTAAAGCCACTTTGCGAGGTTCGGGGTATAGTTTATTTTAAACTTGAAGATTTTTTTGGTGTTTAAGATGCGCAGTAATTTCTCGGCAGGTAGCATTTTTTACAAAGCTCACACCCCTCAGCTGAGGTTAAGTGCAGATTTCTGTGTCCCTCAGTGAGTTTGCTTGACTCGGCCACTCCGAACAAGGAAAGGAAACCCAAAATTCTGATCGGGAAGCTGGGCGTGGGGCGCTCGGAAGCCCGTGGGAGACTTTTATGCCCTCAGAACATTGTGCCTGTTTTTACTCTGGTGAGCTTTTAAAACACTTTGTTATAACACGAGTCAATTTTTGTAATTGTGTAGACAACAATTTTGAATGCTGCTGATTGCATAACTGAATTTTTTCTCTCCAAAAATATATTTGTGCGTGCTACTTTTCCCACCTTGAGACTATTTCTTACAACAAAGATTGTGCTTTTTATTAGCTCATTTCAAAGAGAAAGAATATTGCTGATAATTAAGCTATTTTCCCTCAGAACATCACAAAACCCTTGTTTTTTTGCTTTGCTTTCCCCTTTAATAAATGACTGCATTACAATCTCTAATAAAGCCAGTGTCGTCTCTCACTCGTGTTTGTCTTTCTCGGGGCCGCCACACCAAACGCAGGGCGTGGCCAGCGGGGAAGGCCTGCGTCTTCAGTGCGAGTCCTCGGTGGGCGGCGTTCCCCGTGGGCACTCACGGGTGTTTTCTGAGCCGAGTGGATTCGCAGTCCTCTCAGATGACTTAGGGCAGGGGTGTCAGACTC
>PVKM010053272.1:0-10069 GCA_004027735.1 Carollia perspicillata | reverse complement strand
ATGTATGTTCTTTGGCTGCTTCCTTCACATTTTCCACCATTTCTCCTTTCTCCCTCCCCCGAGAGCTGTCCGTCTGGTCCGTGTATCCATTCCTCTTTCTGCTTTGTGTGTCTGTGTATTTTGCTCATTAGATTCCACATATAAGTGAGATTCTATGGTATCTGCCTTTCTCTGACTGGCTTATTTCACTTAGCATAATGTTCTCCAGGACCATTCACACTGTCAAAAGGTAAGATTGCCTTCTTTTTTATAATATTCCATTGTATAAATATTCGAATCATGAATCAGCTGCATCCTTTCCAGCTAATATACATCATACTCTTAAAGAAGTAATGAAAGTAATTAAATTAATTCTTTACTCACTGGCCCAAAATCAAATAAATTGTATGAAATGACTGTGAGATCTCAGCCTAAATGTAACAGCACTGAGGTCATGCCCTTGGTACGAGGGGCTAAAACCTCAGTACTCCCAAAGCCACAGCTGCTTACGACGCCTTTTTCCCGTTCAGTGTAAACTCGCGTGCTTTCCCAAGGATGGTTTCTGAGATCTCACTTTCTTCTCTCCCTGAGTCCCTCTCCTCTTGGGTGAAACAGGCCACGGGCAGCATCCCGCTCCTCCTGTGGTGTCACCAAGTACCCTGATTCATGCCCCCTCCTCTGACCCTGGTCCTGCATCCCAAAGTAGCGTGAACGTCTCTGTTTCTTTCACATCCATTCAACTTTGATTCTGTGGGAAGAACCTGGCTGCAGGGTGACGTCTCACTGGGCCGGAATACCACTTTTACCCCCTGCTGGCTGCGGCTCAGGTCGAGTTGTTTCCTGTGCTCTACCTGGACCTTCGCTGGGTGGGCTCCGTTGCTCTTGCCCCAGAGGTGCTCTGTGAATGGCAGTTACTTTCCTGTACTGGTACCAGTGCAGCAAATTAGAAAGAAGAGGAGTACCCTTTGTGTTCGACATCTCTGGAGAGAACCCTCTATATGGCACGTATCTAGCTGCTCATTGTCTGCTGTCCTCCCAGGAACACTGCATTCCTGGTGTCTAATTTAAACCTCCTGCTATAGCATAAGCCTCCTCCCTCCTGTACAACGTGAAATGAGAGGTCTGCTTACATAATATTCTTTCATAAATGCTTATATTATATTAAATAGTCTTTTCCAATATTCTCTTCCACCGGCAAAATCTACAAACCCTATTCCTTTAGCGTCCGTTTGTCATGTAATATTTTAAAAACTTTTTAGTGAAAGTATTTCTTTTTATCTGAGGCTTCTATTAAAAGCCAAGTTCTTTTTATTAAAAGATTATCATGTGTTACGACTAAAAAAATAATAAGGTATACGAAAACATGCCTTTGTTTAAATATCAGAATGGCCACATTTCTCTTATACAAATAACATTCTGGGACAGATTCATGATCCATCTGGAGCCAGTTTTTCTCATCTATGTAAAACTCTTGGCCATTCTATGTCTCTTTAGTCCTGCCTTTTGGGAAAAGGTTAAATATCTATATTCATTTATTATTAACCTAATTTTCACACATTTCAAGAAAGCATTTATCGGCACAATCTTAAAATCTTGATCTTTGCAACATTCAAATGTTGGTATAAATGACATATGGGATCCACAATAATCTCATTGTGGTTATCTTTTTATTAGTTAAATTTAAATTTTTTTAAATTCATTTTATAATCTCTATGCACAGGCTGACAAAACAGAAGTATCTTGTCTGAGAGGAACTATTTTTATTTCTCCCATTAGAAATGGAAGTTTCAATGATTTGTCTAGGTCATTTAAGGGTGTGTATGTGTGTACATCATAATTCTATTTGACCTTGCAGTAGTCTTTATTTGCTCTTTTAAAATATTGACCCTAAACTTATTTTGAACTGCCTGGCGTTCACAACACACCCATCAATTGTTTGACCCGCCCTAGCATTTCAGTAGATTCTGCACCCTGACACGAACCAGTAATGAAATGCAGCTTGGGTAAGGCTTGTGCTGAGCCCGGTGTTCTTAGGGGTAATATGTGATACGGTGCTAAACATCTTGCTTTTGCTTATGTGTCACTTCTGGGAGCTGAACAGTCTGCCCTCGGGCAAATGAGTCCCTAGCCAAGGAGGGATGCACCCTCATATTCTATTAATTGATTGAAAGGGCAAATGATCTATAGGAAAAGTTGCATCATTAACTTAATTGAGGGCAAAGCCTAATTAGAGGGGAAATGGAGTAGACAGAGCCAGAGACACAGCAGGCCTTCATCTGTGATGTCAACAAACAGGCCTTGTAACCAGAAGCAGACAGAGACTGCAAGCCTTCATTTACATCTTCAGCTTCAATGTGAAAACATTCCCTGTGTGTGTGTCCAGGGGAAACCCAGGAGTTTACTTACTGAGATAGAAATCGGTTCTTCTGAGGTAGAGCTGCCCAGTGGGAATCAGTACGTTTTAAACAAATTAACTGAATTGTATGTATTTGAGAGAATAATCTGAAACACATTTGAACTCTAAATTTGGGGGCGGAGTCCATCCTGTTTTCATTGATGGAATAGCTTTAGAAGTAAATCAACCAAATATAAAGTTCTTTCTCCCCAACTTGAATGTAGGCAGATTAGAGTGTGGATTTATTTTGAACTTCATTATATTACCAACAGAAGAGATATGTAGTCATTGAACACATTTTGACTGACCCAAATTTATTTGATAATAAATAACCATTCCTAAATAGATAAAAAACCATACTGCATTACAAAAGATATCGATTCCACTGCAATGCAAGTTGAGAGTAAAGCTATCCAGCTTCCCTTATACCCTATCGTTACACTCTTTTTTGGCAACTTCTGGCTCCTTGGGTGTGTTCTCAGAATCAGAAGCTGCTGTTACATACACAGCAATATTAAATTTTTGATGCTTCTTATGGGTTGATAACTTGGGGTTCAAGTCTGAGCTGAAACAGGTGGCGGTGGTCAGAACATGTGCATTTTATTCTTTGAGAAAACTTTCCATGTCCAACTTGCTGTTGAGTTCATTTTTCTCTGACTGTAGCAATACAAACAAAACCTTTCACAAGAAATGCCACTTAAGAGACATAAAGAATGCAAGCAGACATGCTTTGGCTCCAGCCCCAGTTGCTAAAATAAATGGTATTAATCCTCAGTTCAACTGCAGCCCATAACTTTGCAAAAACTGGACCCCATTTCTTATTTCTCATGCCTACATAGGTTTCTGTATTTAAATAAGAAAATCATGGCAATGTTAATAAATAGAAAATATGGCAAAAGAAACATTTCAGCTGAGAAAAATTCACATATTAATTAACTAAAAATGTATGTAGCTGAGCATGCCCACTGGGTACCATATTCGAGCAATGAAAATCAGACCTTTTGTGTATAAAAAAATCCTAATGACATTGGACAGGAGACTGGTTAAAATTTGTACCAGTAGGAACTTAAAATTGTATTAATGTGTTGTTTTATTGAAAATCTGAATCAATAATGGTATGTTCAGACTTGGTTAAGAAAGTCTTTTTCTTCTATTAATATTTCTCTGAATATCTATACTGCAGCTTTTAAAGTTTGATTCAGGTACAAAACCATATTAAGAGAAAGAACTAATCACAGACAAGGTTTGTTCTTTGTGGTCATGTGGTCATAAAGAGTTATCTAGAAACAGCCACTAGTCAGAAGATACGCGCATGCTTTGTCATCCAGAACCCTTTCTTTGTAAGTGCTAAAATCACAAATTTTATCCAAAAGTACAAAAAGAATCAGTAGCTTCTGGCCTGATAGTCAGCTGGAATCGACAATTTAATATTGCATTTTTGATTAAATACAGAGACAATCTCGTTTTCCCCTCAGCATTTACTGAGAGATTGTTGAGAGACATTACAAGGTAAAATTTTTGGAGTAATAATAACATCATATTTGTTTTTTCAAATTTAAATGCAAGGTGTTATTGGGTTGTTATGTTTAGTAGCAATGTTTTTGCTAGAAATCCATTAAAATCTTGACAGCCTGTTAATATTTTTTCTCATCGTGGCTTTGAGAGAAGAGAAAATGTGGGTCTGAGATAGTAATTCAGACCGCTGCTAGCGTGATCAATGTGGATGAACGAACTTTGGTTTTCCGTTGTACTGTATTTGCTTCTGGAGAAATACAGCTGAGGGCCTTTTGCATTTACAAAGGCCTTGAAGAGAAATGTAAAGTCTGGGTCTCATTGTTGCATAGATTCTAATGCCTAAACTGGTAGTGACATCGGTTTGAATTGGACAAAGAACACACAACATAGGCCTTCAAATCATGGGACTCAAAATCTTCCCAGATTTCATAATTAGAGTATCTAAACTCCATTACCGGCACGATGTAGACAATCCATACCCTAAATTATTAAAAATTAATGAACTTGTTTACAAAACAAGGGACCTCTGCCTGAGATGCAGAGGAGCCAAAACTATGACACTGGCTTTTGAGTAAAAGGAAGCAGAACTTTATTATTCTTGGGTCCATCCACAAGGAGACAGGAGTTACCACTCAAAATCTCTTTCCATGATTGGGGCTTTCTAAGGGGTTGGAGGGAAACAGGTGTGCGGAAGCGTTAGTAGGGCAAGTTTTGATTGGAGAGTTTGGAAACTTGGCCATTTTATAACACGAGGCTTCAGCACCAGGTCTTCCTGGACGATGGACTTCTGAAAGGGTTCTGGGGAGGTCAAGTTCTGGTCATGTCCCCATTCTTTGGTTCAGAGAGGATTGGTGAGACTTTGGTTGTGGGTGCGGCTGGAGAACAGGGGTGGCACACGGGCAAGGCTGTTTCCGTAAAATAAACTCAAGAACTGTATTAATTACCAACCTGCTTTAAGGGAGCAGAACCAGTTTTAAGCTGCCCGATGTGATTTGTGTGCTGTTTCATAATAAATCCAGAAACTTACTTACATAGTGTTAAAATCTGTATAATTAATATTTAATTTTCTACCATGTGCTTAATATTAAGTGGTCATAATGTTTATGCTTATATCTAGTCCCCATTCTTGAATTTTAGAGAAAAAGGTTGGGGATTATTATTATTATTATTATTATTATTATTTTATTTATAAAGACCTAGATTTGAATCCGGGTACTATCATTCACTGGTCATGAGTTCTTAAGGAAACTTTTTAAATTTTTCATATATAAAACTGCAACAATAACAACAAGTACTAGGTTGTATGATTGTAAAAGTTAATGAAAATGAAATGAGAGAGGTGGGGTAGGGTGTGGTGGTCAACATTTTATTCTAAGCACAAAGTTTGTGTCTCTTGAGTCAGGACCCTGGCCCCCAGATCCATTTAAATGACTCAGGAAGTGGAAAGGGAATCAACTGATAAAAATAAAGGGAAGGTAGAGGGTGGCTGGACTCAATAGCAGATAAGAGATTTCAACGAATTCCAGGAAGATAGGAGCAGTCAGAAGCAAGCTGCTGGCCGGAGACGCCGCGGGAACAAAGGGGCGGAATTCACATTCCTGAGCAAGTCCGTGAGGAAGCTTGGTGGGCGCCAATCTTCCCGCACTTAGCCCTGAGAGCTCCGAGTTGACAGTTTGGAGGATGGGAGTGAGGAATGAAGCTAAAACTGGGATTAAAAGAATTTCCGCCTACAGCTCACTCCGCCTCTCCAGCCCCACTCCCTCATCCCTCCTGCAGGCAGAAAAACTGGAATTGCAGCCCAGCATTTGCCTCCAGGCTAAACAGGGTAGGGCTTATCACAAAAAAAGGGAACAAGCTTCCCTTTTAAACTAAGGCTTCCTGTATGCCTGAGGAGGAAATCTCTCTCCACTCCCTGGCTTCTGAGGGCCCAGCTGAACTTTAGCTTTCTAAGCACCTAGTTAAGTGAAGTAGGCCAACTGAGCTGATGTACCTCATTTGCATCCGAGTAGCTTTACCATTTGGGGGAGAAGCTGTTGTGGAAAGTAATGCATATACAGTAAAGCTACCTATATCCACCCTGGCCACCTGTAATAAAGTATGCCTTTACTTTCAATAAGAACAGAAAACCATGGATCGTGAGAACAATGTGGAGAACCAGTAATTCCAGCTATGATCTGTTAGTACTTACTGTATAACAAAGGCCACCCAATGTCTTTAAATTTTCAATGTATTTAATCCTAAACCCCAAAATTTAATCTGTTAGGCAAGTCCTATTATAGTCACTATTTTGCAATGGGGAGACTAAGCCACATGAAAAGTTTAATCACGTGTCAAAAGCCATGCAGTTAAGAAATGATAGAACTGAGATTGGAAGCCAGAAGTCAGCCTCCCAGGACCTACATTTTTAAGAGCTGTGAAACATTCCCCAGCATTTTTTTTTTCCCAAAATGGAGCAAGATAAAAAAATTGAAATAAATCAGAAGGCAGAAAAATATTTCATCTTTGTTTATTATGTTCAAAGAGATTTGAAAGCTTATTTCATGAAAACAGGAATAGCTAGAGGGAGGACATATTGAGTTCTTAGAAATTAAAAATGGGATTGCAAAATTTAACAAAGAAATCAATAGTACGAAACAAAAGTCAAGGAAATCTTGCAGAATGTAAAGCAACACTATGAAATAAAATATTCAAAGAAATGTTAAGCAACATAGTGAATTGTTCCAGAAAACCCAAAATTCAATTAGCAGTAGTTCTAGAAATATAAGAAGTAGAAAATTGATAGGAGAAAACTACATAAGGTTTATTAAAACAAAATTTCCCTTAGTGAATATGCAACTTTAGTTTGAAAAAAACCCACTGTGTTTTGAGGAATATGAATGAAAAAAGAACCACATCTAAAATGTACCTGTTGTGAAATTTCTAGCACAAAGAGAAATGTTGAAAAGTTCCAGAGAAAGGGAGAAACACGTGTTTGTAATGGAAGAAGGATTGCTATATTGCAGACTAAAAAATTTTACATCTGCTATACTGGGTGCTAAGAAGTCTTAGACTTCCTTCCTTCAGATGCTGAGAGAAAATTTTTCTTGAGATGAGAATGCAGTACCAATTCAATTATAAATTAAGGATGGACCCTGGCTGGTGTGACTCAGTAGGTTGGAATGTCATCCCATAGACTGAAAAAGTTGTAGCTTCCATTCCCAGTCAAGGCACGTGCAAAAAGGCAATGAATTGCTGTCTCTCTCTCTCTTTCTCTGTCCATTCCTCTCTCCCAGAAAACAATTTTTTAAATGGTCTTGGGTGACGATACAAAAAAATTGAAGACAGAAGCAAAAGGAAAATGTTTTCACACTAAAATTGATGAAATAAGAGATAGTGGCATAAGCATATCATTTATATCTATGTGTGTAACCACTAAGAAAAGAAAGGATCAATAGTTGAAAGAACGTAATTCTGAGATGTGAGTATGGAAATAAGAAAGTATGAGTCATAAGACTATTCATTTTATTGCATGCCATTTTGTACTCTGATTTTTTTTACCATTTTTAATTATCAATTTAATTTTATATTCTTTATTAAAATTTCAAAATGTATCCAAAGCACCTAGTCAATACCTAGTATAGGTAGTCATTAAATGTTAGTGACTCACTCTATATCAAGGTTCTGTTCCCAAACCCTAGCACTCTCTACCAGATATTTGCTGTAAAAGTTTGAGTGAATTATTTAACTTTCCTTTGCCTTGGTTGTGCCTGCTGTAAAACTGGAAAAAATAACGATCACTTAATGATCATCTGCTTAGAATGTTTCCATCACTCAAAAAATATTAGCAATTACTAACATTATCTAAATTTCCTATTACCAAACTGACTCTGTTCTACATGATTTTGCATCAATTTTTCATTAGTTCACTTCTTCAAAACTAAATTTAAAAAAATCTTTATTAGTTATGCAGTGGAGTTCCAAACCAATTGTGAGAAACAAGATTTTAAAATGTTAAGCATAACCCATCATTTGATGCCATTTAATCTAAAATTTGAATTTACCTCAATTATTTAAAACTTTATATTCATACTAATGTAGAGATTCCATATATTCATTTTATATTTATAAAATGCAGTTATTAGACATTTTTTGAATAACAAAATCACTGCATTTGGTTTATAATTTTTCTAAAGATTGTTTTATAGGATGTGACCATTTATACATAAGAGTCGGCACAATGTGTTTTTAAATTCCAGCCACAGGTACTTGTCGACTTTGGAAGATGTGACATGGTGGGAAACTTTTAATTTGGATCTGCTATATCACTGCTCTAAGGATGGGAGTTTAAATATAATGCGTAAAGACATCCATGACTTTAAGGAGCTATGTACATTAGTCTGCAACAAAGAACTCGCAACCAGGAAAGTTGGATACTATTACTCCCTGAAGTTTCTCTTTGAAATATGACTCTAAAGAAATGATGAAGGTCATTACTGCAGACATATCATTTTTTGGATGATGACCACATATTAGCTATAATATCTGAGTGAAATCCTGCCCAGTGAAATTCGCTTGTAAGAAGATATGCTGAATGTATTAGTTTCCTATTGCTGCTATGACAAATTACCACAAACCTAGTGGTTTAAAACAACACTAATTTATTTTTATATAGTTCTGGAGGTGAGAAATCTGTAATGACTTTCACTTGGCCAAAATGAAGGCGATGTCAGGGCCACATTCCTCTGGAAGCCTTAGGGGAGAGTCAGTTTTCTTGCTTTTCCAGCTTCTAGAGGCCACCCGAATTCTTTGATAGTGGCCCCTCCCTCCATCTGCAAAGTATGCCACTTCATCTTCTGTTATGGAGTGTGGAACACGGGTCCCCTGAAAATAGAGGAACCCCACCATCTTCCCCAAATCCTGCAGAACGGCAGAGGGGGCAGGGAATGCCCACAGAGTGAAGAATACAGCATTTACGGCACACTGCATAACAAAGGCAGAGTAACAACCTGTGATTTCTGGAAGGGAGAAACTGCAGAAGCTACCTGAGGCAAAAATGGAGGATGCGAATGCACCACAGGAAGAGCCAGATACTAGGCTGTAGTGGAGGTTCTGAGCCGAGCATTTACGACTGGAGCAGGCTGTGAAACAGGTGGGAAGCCTTCATGAGGTCTGGAGGTCTGCCTGTAGAAGACAGTGGCAGATATCACGGAACTGTAAGGGACCTGCTCGGGGGATCAACCACAAGGCACACTGGTGAGCTCATGGCTAGAGTAAAGGCAGCTCCAGAGGAGGAAAAACTGACACTGTGAGAAGGACTGAGGCCAGTGTACCAGACTCCTGAAGAGATGCTTGGAGCTGAACCATGATCAGGAACGCTGAGCTAAATGCTTCTGCATTTCTGAGGGATGTCACTCTTTTGGGATGGGGGCTATTGGTACAAACTTTGGAGCTTCGTGCAAGATCTCCATCAGAGCTTTTCGCATTTGGACATTCTGGGCCTCTGGCCCTGCTCCCTGCATGGATGGAAGTGCTCATGGTGTAATGGAAAATAACATGCCTTGCCGCCCTGCGGCTAGCCTAGCTTCAGCCCCGCCTCTCGCTTCTGGGTTTCCGATAACTTCCGCGCTTTCGCTCTTTCTCGCTTCCATACCTCCGCTTGCACCACGTCAGCACTCCCTACGCTCCAGCTCTGATAGGTTCCCGCCTTCCTTTGAACCTAGCTCCAGCTCTGATAGGTTCCCGCCTTCCTTTGACCCTAGCTCCGCCTTTCGCTTTCGCATTAGCAGTACCTATATAAGCAAGCTCTTGATTCCGCTCTGGGCCCAGAATTTGGAGTCTGCCTCTCCTGCGTGTGCGTGCGTAATAAATGCCACTTCGCTCCTGGAGACATCGTCTGAGTCATTTTCCCTTAACATTTTGGTTCCCTGGCCGGAAACGACTCACATGAACAAGCTTTTACCTCCGGTGAAGGTGACCGCCGGCAGCCGGTGGAGCTCGGCGGTGGCACAAAGTGCGCGCCCTGGTGATTTCGGGTCCTGGACACCCCGGGCACCACAGACCCTGTGGGCATCTCCACTCTAGATCCGGGCGGTCGGGGGTGCTAAGTGGCCTGGACTGAAGGCGCCAAATTGGTAAGTTCCCCGGGGACCTGACCCGAGACTAGACCCGCCCTTGGGGCGGAAGGAGAGACTGATCACCTCT
>PVKM010053271.1:0-10049 GCA_004027735.1 Carollia perspicillata | reverse complement strand
TTTTTCTCCTACCCCCAAACTCTGCATTTTGTCTCTGATCCCATTGTTTGGTTAAAGTCCATAGCCACAGATAATTAGGGTTAAAATCCTCTAATTTCATTCCCTTATTATTCATTTCATTGAGAGGTTACTTGGGAGGTGCTCTGATTCTGTGATTAGAGAGAGTAATGAGGCACAGTTCCTGCCTTCAAGGATCCTTCAGTCTGTGGATACGGGGTTTTATGTTGTTGTTCGCAAACCCAGTGCTTTGAGGAATGACACGGCCTGTTCGGGGAGGGTCTGCTCTTAGGCGCGGTCGCTGATCTTTCCCTATTTACACTTTGATTCAGTTGCCAGTTCCCAGGCAGACATGGCGATTTAGCACCGTCACCACGAGAGAAAGCCCCGTTTTCCTCGTCGTCAGGATCTTTTCACACAGGGATGATGAAGTCGCCATCATTTGAGTGACACGCCTGTCACTGAAAACTTTAGTGTAAAGCTTGGAAAGGATGGGTTGGCCTCTCCCAAGGTACTGGAGTCGAATCTCACTTACCGTGATCACCTTCAAAAAAAGGAGCCTCATCTCCTCTCTTTTCCCAGTTTCCGTTTCCACCTGCCGCTACACCTTTCTGAGAAGGTAGATGTTCCAGCCGGACCACATCTTGGAAAGGAGGGTCAGGATGATCTGGTTTTAAAAAATGCTTTCAGTCCTTTTGACTGCCCTTGGCGTGCCGCCAGGCCTGTGGGGGCAGTTTTGTTCATCTAAGGCCATAGAAGGAAAACCGATCCCCGCTTGTGGGTGGGGAGTGCGAGTGCGAGATTGAAATTGTTTCACTCTTTTGTTCTCCTTATTATCGCCGTCATCCAAAGAACACGATAGGCAATCAAATAAATCCCTGAATGCAAGGGCCGTTGTCACCAGGAATTCTTTAATAAACAGCACATTCGCTTCAGTGCTCACCGGGCGTTGCTTTCTTTTCTGCCATTTAAGGAGACATTTCGAGTGAGTAGTTTTGGTTTGCTGAAACCCTTTCTCATGCAGTGTGCTGAAGTCACGTCCTGCTAGGTTTTACCTCTGAGCCCAGAGGGGTTCGCGGGGTGTCCGGATCAGTGCATGGGGAGGCCCCTGCACTCCGGGAGTCCTCCCCACATGACGGTTCTTGGTGCCTGACATTCAGCCATTTATGTGCTTGGTTCACCAAAATATTGCTTCCTATTTAAAAAAACCCTTAATGTATTGTTCACCTATTCATTCATTCATTCACTCATGTGTTCAGTTATTTATTGAGTAGCTAATCTAAGTGACTGGAGCAGCGAGGGGTGGGGGGGGAAGTAGGGTGAGATGAAGCCGGTGAGGCACCCAGCTGCTGGGACGTGCTGGGCTTTCTCAGCTCCGCTGAATATGTTGGTCCTCAACACGAGACCCATGGAAGACCACAGAGAGATCTGACAGGGGATTGCCGTGCCGTGATCGTATTTGTGTTTTAAAAAGATGACCCGACTGCGCTATAAGCATACGGGGACCAGCCAGCTGGTCGTTGCACCTGCGCAGATGAGGGATGATGGTGGTTTGTTTATTTTTCTGTAGAAGAACAATTCAGGGAAGTGTGCAGGGGTATTAGAGGACTAACACAGCCTTAGTCTTCTGCCAAGAAAAAGAAGACCTTGTAATAAGATTACATTTATTACTGATTTTTATGGCATCCATAGTATGTACATGTTGCATTGTCTTATTCCACAGGATTATGTCATAAATACGGTGTTTATTATGCTGTCATAAACTTTACGTGTTTCGTACATACCCTAATGAGTGTGCATTTAGACAGGAAGTAACTGTATATTTTGCAAAAGCATTCTTTTGTTCAAGGCTCTTAACTTGTATTATGGACAAGTAACCACTGTGACGGGCTCTGTTTTATGGATGAAAGAATTAAGGCAGTGAAAGGGGGTAGACTTGCCAGTGGGGGGCGGGGGGGGGGCGTGGGACCTGGCCCCTGCGTGACATTGGCTTCTTATTGCACCCATGGGCTCATTGCTAGGTTGTTCCTTTCCATGTTCGTGTGAGATGTTCTTCTTACCTGCTCTCCTATTTATTACTCTCTCTTGATTAGGGAAGGAATTCTTGCAAAGTGTTTATTGGTTAAAATTGGAAGAGGCAGTTTCGCACGGTGGTCAGAAATGCAGGGTACAAGTCACACGGTCCTGCCTTGAATCCTGGCTCCGGCACTAGGTATCCCTGTGGCTCTGGTAGGTCACGGGAGGTTCTGTGTTGGGAAAGGTGCAGAAAACGTGCTTAGAAAACACCGAACACTTTGGCACTTTGGACTAAACTAAGCTCAGTAAAATTGCAGGTTAAGTCGTGCTCCATAAATGTTCCTTGTTATCGTTGCTACGAAAAGATGGCTCCCAGAAGGTTATGGAGTATGTTGACATTTTCAAACTAGGCATAAGCCTTAATATATCCCATCTTTACATCAGTTGTGTTCCCTGAAGCTTGAAGACAGCAGGGAAACTTGATTGGTTGGTGGATTTAAATACTCATGACTTGGTTATGTGTTCATCAATCTCCGGTTCTGGTCTTGGTGTTTTATGGATGAAAATCTCTCTTTCTCTTTCTCTCTCTCTCCCCCACTCTCATTCTCCTTTGGTTTAATCTTAGGCAAGTGTGGTAGGCAGAATAACGCCCCCCCACCCCAAAGATGTCCATCTCCTGATGCCTAGAACCTGTGAATATGCATGTGAAATGGCAAAGGGGAATAGAGGTTGCCGAGAGAGTTAAGGCTGCTAATAAGCTGTCCTTAAAACAGGGAGAGTAGCCTGCATGACTCAGGTGGGCCCAATACAGTCACAGGCACCTTTAAAAGAGGAAGAGGGCGGTAGAAGAGGCAGTCGGTGTCGGGGTGGGGGATGGGCACGGGCAGAGATGGGAGAGACGAGACTGCTGATTTCGAAGATGGAAGGGGACCCACGCCAAGGAGTACGGGAGCCCCCAAGAGCCGGGAAAGGCGGGGAACCGAGCCCCCCAGAGGACCCTCAGGAAGAAACTCAGCCCCGTGAGCCCCGTGACTGCAGCCCAGTGCGACCCATGCCAGACTTCTGGAAGGGAGAGCTGTGAGAGAGTAAGTCTGTCTTCTTCCGAGCTACCGAATTTATGGTAATTTGTTACAGCAGAAATAGAAAATTATCAGAGCAAGTGCCTGCGTGTGACACAGAAACAAGGACTCTGGTGATTGATTTTTTTTTTTCCTGCAGGTTAAATTACGGCGAATAGGAAACTTTTTCACGTAACTTAAAAATAATTGATATGGATTTAATATGGATTTTTAACTATAAGCATAATAGCAAAGATCGTTATGGTAGCTATATTTTATGAACCCTTCGTTGGTCAAATTATAGCCAGATTTTTAATTTGCAAATTAATTTATGTAATACACTTTGCAAAACTGTAGGATTTAAATCACATTAAGTTAAACATGTCACAGGTGACTTTTATCAAAAAAATATAAAATTACATAAAATCGAGGCTCTTCCTGAAGACCCAGGGCGAACCCTTACCACAGTCAGGGCGGAGGCAACTCTCTGTGGGCCAAGCCCGTCCCCCTCCGGACCTCATCCTGCCTCCGCGGCTCTTGGGCTCCCCCGCTGCCCCTCCTGCCAGGGAGAGCTCCCTGGACCGGGGGCGCCCCCATCACTAATTGCTGTTTACTGCATAGGGTTCATGTCATTAGTATGAAAAGATGATGCTGTAACTGGGACAGTGGACGTGATGCCTGCAATCTAGTCCCGCTGAACTGGATTCTGCTCTTTTCGGGTGAGCTCCAGGTGACCTCGTGGCTTACATCACTCTGTGGCCACAAGCGCATACTTATTTTTTCTTCCTTTCTTACTTTGTCTGTTTCCCCCTGAAGTCACAGATGTGGCATTTTCTACTTTTACTGTGTAAAGCAAATACATACGATTTCACTTCTGATGACTTCCCTCCTATGATTCGTAGCCTATATGCAAAGGGGTCGGGGTTGGAGAGATGCTTCCCATATCCTATCCTACGGTCCTTTCCCTTGTTATTATTACGATGAATCAAACCCTGAAATTCCCCTGAGGCTTCAGCAACCCAGGATTGCTGGTGAAGCCACAAATGGTCTGCTGGACACATGGAGATCTGGCAGCTGCGGTTTCGACCCTCTGCTCACCGTGAAGATGAGCAGGATTAGAAATGAGACCTACACTTTCCTGATGCTTCTCTCCAGTCAAGACCTGTTGGTTTACATCCAGTGGAGCCGAGCCACTTCACGCCAGCCCTCAAGCAATCAACTTGACCTGAACCCCACCACCTAACTGCTGTGGTTAGAATGAGATGAGATGGAAGTGACGCTGAGTCAGGTGTCCAAGGCGTCTGGTGTCCAAGGAAGAGCTTCACGGGGTGACACTCCTCTGCCCAGTGACAGGGGTCTGCATCAGTTCGTAGGCTGGCGGTGGGTTCAGGAGCCGCCTTATCCGGGCACCTCAATCAGAGGAATTCTCAGGAGCTGCCTCGCAGAACTTAACTCTGAAGGGTCCAGTGACAGAGCCAGGACGCAAACTTACCAACTTAACACTGAGAAATGATCCATCCTGCAGCCAGAAAGGTCCCACGTGCGAATCGGAGTGCCCGCTTTGTTGTGTCTGAGTCCTGGAGAAGCCCGGCTGTGAAACGAACGAAGGCTGGTTGGCGAACACCGAGCCAGAGGAGCCGGAACCCGCAGGTCTGCCCCAGCTCCCCACGGGCCGCTGCGGCGGCGTCCGGCGTGGCCGCTTCGGCGGCGTTCGGCGTGGCCGCTTCAGGACGGGGCTGGACGTGACGTGGGGTTACCTTTAGGGCTCACGTTCTTGTGAGTTCTATGACAAAAAATTATTTCTGCAGCTATTTGTGCCTTTGATTGAGCTACAGATATTATATGGTCACACGTAAGTGATGAAGACCAGGGCATTTCTAGTATAGAAGACATGCCTTTGTTCAAATCTTGACCTTTTACCATTTGCTACCTGTGTGTCGCCGAGCAAGTTAGTTAACCTCTGTGTGCTTTGGTTTACTTACTAGTAACATGGGGATGATAATATCAGGTGGGCTGAAAAGTTCATTTTTCCGTAAGATGGCTCTGGTAGCACTGAGTTGTCTTTAAGTTCATTCAAAACGGTTTTGTTAGGTCGTATTGTGACAACTGTCATGTCAGTATGCACTTAAAAAAACTTAACAAAATGGGTGAATTTTTGTGCAGCCATTTTAGTATTGAAGATGGAAGAAAATACGCAACATTTTTGGTGTACTCTGCTTTATTGTTTCAAGAAAGGTAAAAACGCAACTGAAATGCCAAAAAAAAAAAAAAAGATTTGTGCAGAGTATGGAGAAGCTGCTGTGACTGACCAAATGTGTCAGACGTGGTTTGTAACGTTTCTTGGTCCTGTTGACATGTTGGCCAAATAATCCTTTGCCGCGGGGCTGTCCTTTGCACTGGAAGATGTTTAACAGCACCCCTGGCCTCTACCCACCAGAAGCCAATAGCAGGAGATAGCCAACATGCTCAAAATATCCAAATAAATAGAGTTATTGGTGAAAATGAAAATGTGTCTTTTATTTTACGAATAAAAACATTTGGACCTTTTGGCCAAGCCAGTGGCATCACAGGGCTGTTGTGAGGACTGAGGTACATAAGTCACGTAAAGCACACGGCGCAGTGTCTGGGGCACAACGGTCCGTTGATTTTTAATTGAACAGGGGGAACGTCACTCTTACTTGTTGACCCTGGGGGGTACTGTGTACGGTCTCTGCACGTGTCTGATCGCCTCAGTCATGTGTCGGATGTATGTTAACTCTGAGAATTCTGCAGGAGGCTTCTTGCTGCCTTCCCTGCCGAGCCCATCACTTGACTGCGGGGAACACTGGGGCCACGGGAGATGGGGGGGCAACGGGCACTATTCTAGAAGAAGGGCCACCAGTCCTATCCGAACGGCCCTGTCATCTTCGTTCTTCACAAAAGTGATCCTGTTTGAAGAGCTGGGTTCAAATTGTTCTCACTCCCCCTCCTCGGCTATCTCCATCCTATTGGCTGCCAAAGAGTGTGAAGGTTGATCGGTTGTGGGGAAGTCTTTTCCGACTGAGTTCCAGAACATTCTGAAGAATAGAAGAGTTGAACCTACATGTGATAATCATTTCACTGCGTATATCAAAAATACCTTACGTATATGCAATTTTTATTTTAAAAAGTAATAAAATAGAGTGTTTTTATCCTTAATCTAGTGCGTTCGTTAGTTATCAGGATGGCTTTGCGGGACCATGCCCTTGTCTCTCCTCCGGTGAAATACTTCGCAAGCTCGAGTGTGACTGTTTTGCCAGTGGAATGTAAACCTCTCAAAGCAGCACAGTGAAATCATACTTGCAGGGTTACCGGGTGCCGGGCATACTCTAAGAGCTTTGCATGCATTAATTAATGTCATCATCTCAACCTTATGAAGCAGATGCTATTAATAACCCCATTTTAAAGATGAGGAAGTGGAGATAAAGAGGTTAATTAACTTGCCCAAGAACTCCCACCAAGAGGTGCAGGGCTGGAAACCAGACCCAGCTGGTCTAGCTTCAAGTGTGTGTTCTTAATCAGCATGCGATTGTGCTTCTTGGCCAGAGTTGGCCAGTGTTCTCTGCCGGCTGTGTCTAACGCCTTAGTAGAGGCCACTCGGCCTGAATTGTCATCCTAGTCTTCTTCTCCCCCTCAGGTTACAGAGTTCTCTTAAATGAGTTGTAGTTTTCATTTGCTTTCCACTGTGAGACTTCTCTCTGCACCCGTAAAACTTGTGTTGGGGCGAGGGTGGGAAGGGCGGCGGTTTCTTGGAGAGTGGCAGTGAAGGGAGGCGCGGTTATTTTTCTCTGATGGGTCAGTGGAGACTGAGCTGACGCACACTTAGTCGCCACTGAGTGCAGAGAGAAGACCTTTCTATTCTTGCTTGCAAGTCAGGGGTAGGTGGCTCTCTATAACCAGCTATGGTGCTTTGTAGAAATTCAGCTCACAGTGTGGTCTCCCTCTAGGTCTTCTGCGTTGGTAGAGTTAAGTTGCTTTTCCAATGGCCATAGATATCAAGTGGATAAGTACAGTTTTCTCCAGGGTGACTCTCAAGTACCTACCTGCTAGACCCACTGGGCCACCATAAGGAGATGTAATATCAGGGATTGTTTGCTCCTGGCTTAATAGGAAGGCTTTTCTCTCTCTCTCTCTCTCTTTTTTTTTTTTGTTCTCTAGAGAAGGACACAGAGAAGGAGGGAAGCCCCAGACCTGCTCTCTTTCTAGGGAATAGTAAGAGATCTTTAATCTCAGAAATTTAATCTCAGAACTAATCTCCATCTCAGAGATGGAAGGGAGGGCAGGGAGCAGGAAGGGAAGGAAGAGAAGAGAAAAGGCTCAAGAAAACATGTTTAGAAACTTTGCTATGGTGATGCCTTAATTGGGATACTTAGGAGCATTGGTGTGTTGCATTTTTTCTCATGTGCCTGTGAGCGGTGGCCTACGGCTCAAACGCATCACCTAGAAAACACCTCCAAATACAACGCTCAGCTTGAAATGGTAATTCAATTAAATAAACCTCCCCAGCGTTTTCAAATAAGGTTGTTCCCATCTGAACTGGGTACTTGGGTTGCTCCCATGAAGCTTGCGAATTGTGGGTGAACACATTGACGAGATGTTTCCGGTCAGACAAATGGGCAAAGGGATCACTTCCTGCAGAAGACACTGGCTGACAGCGTTGAGACCGTGCCCTCCAGACTCGCTTGCACAGAGACTGTGTCATGGGTGCTGGTGGCCTCAGCCTGCAAATTCTTTCTGGCATGGGTGGCACTGTTAGCTTCTCTTCTGGGGCACTTTCCTTTTCTCTGGAACCTTGATCGTTCCCCCTCCATCTCATTGGGAGAGCACGTATGCTTTTAGAATTGTTTTTATTATCAAACTTCTATTTTAAATCAAAAGGGACGCAATGCAGATAAACCTACTCAGGCAGTGAGTAAGATAATTTTCTCCCTTGTTTGATAAATGGAAATTGTGGGAATTAGTAATGACATAAAGTCACTAGCTTCTAAAGAACTTAAAGTTCTTTAAAAGACACACAGAGAGAGAGAGAGGGTGTTATTTCTTTTTTTTTTTATTCATTTCTTTTTTTTTTCTTATTTTATTTTTTAATTGTTTTTCAGTACAGTTTTCTGTCTTTTACTCCCATCCCAGACCACCCCGCAGTGCTCCCCACCTCCCTCCCCTTTCCATCCCCCTTAGTTTTTGTCCATGTGTCCTTTATACTTGTTCCTATTTCTTATGAGGGTGTTATTTCTTATGTCATTTGGGGGATGTTATTTCTTATGTCACTTCTTGTTTACAGATGTAGAGGACTGCATATAGTAAGGTAAATAATGTTGGGGGGTGTAAAAGGATCTAAAGATGTTAGATCCAGAGACCCCTGGCAAGCAGCCACAGTTCAAACCGAGAGGTCGAATGATGCTGCAAAGAACTAGAACCCAAGGTCACTGCCTTGTGGCCCAGTGCTGTTTCCATCAGGCCGAGTCCGCCTCTGTCTGCGACAGACGTGGCGGGGAGTGAGAAGTGGAAGAGGGCTCTGGGTTCTCTCACTGACTGTCGTCACAGGCCAGTCACCTTCCTCCCCTGGCCCCAGTTTCTCCGTCTCTTACCCGAAAAAGGCTATTAGATGCCATCAAAGTACCGTTCTAATTTCAAAGAGATGTTAGCACTCCCATGTTCAGCGTGGCACTACTCACGATAGCCAAGAGGTGGAAGTGACCTTAGTGTCCACGGATGGATGAGTGGATAAAAGAGAATGTGACATCGATACACCCACGCAATGAAATATTATTTAGTATTAAAAAGAAGGAAATCTTGCCCTGGTTGGTGTAGCTCAGTGGATTGAGCACGGCCCTGTGAAGCAAAGGGTCGCCGGTTCAATTCCCAGTCAGGGCACATGCCTGGGTTGCAGGCCAGGTCCCTGGTGGGGGACACATGAGAGGCAACCACACATTGATGTTTCTCTCCCACTCTTTCTCCTTCCCTCCCCCCTTTCTCTAAAAATAAATAAATAAAATATTTTTTTAGAAAGAAGGAAATCTTGCAATATGTGACAACAGGGATGAACCTTGAGGGCATTGTGCTGAGTGAAATAAGCCAGTGACAGAAAGACAGTAATGCACGATTCCATTTACACGAGGTTCTAAAAACAGACAATCTCTTAGAAACAAAAACAGGGTGGTGGTTGCCCAGGGCTTGGGAGAGGGGGAAAGAAAGTCCCGCTAGTCGAGGGTATACAGTTTGTGATACAAAATGAATAAACTCTGGAGACCGGCTGCACAGCATTGTGCCCGTGGATGAAAATACTCCTTCTGTTTTTGGAGACTGATTATACCACGGATCAGGCACCCTTTTGACCTTGCTGAGGAAATCAAAGTACTTAAAATCCGGTCTTATTTTTGCGGGCATTGGGCAGGTCATTTAACTTCTCCATTGGCTTCCTTGTCTTTTAAATGGTAATAGTAACAGTAGCCACTTCACGGTAGAGCTGGAAGGATTCCATGAGTTAGCAACACTTACCAATTTATTGGCCGACCACCCCACTTCATGAACAGGTGAGCAGACGTGCAGGGCAGCGATCGTCTGTGAGTGGTCGTCTCTCCAGCTAGCGTCAGAACCTAAACGAACCTCAGAACGGCATCGAGCCTTCCAGATCTTCAAACATGGCACTTGTGAACTAGAAAGCAGCGGCTTTTCATTCAGCACACGCACTTTAGCTGGGAATGCCGTTACAGTCTGGTTTCCCCGGTGGTGATGCAGGAGGCCTGGGACTGGGCTCAGGAATCTGAATTTTACACGCTCCCGGGGAACTTAAGTGGGGCTGGTTTCTTCGTTGACTGGAGAAATCCCGGCGGGAAGTAATGTAAGGGGTTACAACCGACCGGACTCTTGAGGAAAATTCTTCGGGCAGCCTCGTCCCAGCAGAAAATAGTGGATCTGATGTGGAGGATGAGGATGGAGAGGTTGTGGTCCATGTACAGG
>PVKM010053270.1:0-10062 GCA_004027735.1 Carollia perspicillata | reverse complement strand
GGTTCCTACGCCTCTCCCCATTTTTTTAAATTCTTGTTTCTTCATTATTGTCTGTTTGGTTGTTTCTTTCTTCCTCTGGTCCACTCCACTGATTTGAGTCCCAGTTTTCTTCCCATCACTATTGGTTCCCTGTGCATTTTCCTTCATTTCACTTAGTGTAGCCTTTATTTTTTCATCTAATTTGCAACCAAAATCAACCAGTTCTGTGAGCATCCTGCTCACCAGTGTTTTGAACTGTGCATCTGCTAAGTTGGCTATCTCTTGGTCGCCTGAAAGTATTGGCTCTGGGGCTTTGATTTGTTCTCTCATTTGAGCCATAATTCTAGATGTAGCTCTTTGACTAGGGTAGAAGTTTTTCTCTTCCCCTCCTCTCCCTCTTTGGGCCACAGAGCCAGGTCTAGAGTGACGCAAGTGAGGAGCATAAGGCACAAAATTTAAGGAGGCCCATGATAACCTTGAGAATGAGCACCTGCATCAGTTTTGTACCCTGGGACCTTTGCTTGCCTCACCCCCATTCCCGCCCAGTAACCTCTTCCCCATTCGCCCCCCCCACTTCCCCTACCCATGATCACAATGACTTAGCACCTACAAAATTAAAGGGTTAACAAAATCCCAAATTTCCAGCTTTGCCTAAGTTGCAACTAATACAGTTTTAAATGTCCCAATTTTTAGCTTTGAAACAGGATTGAATCAGAGAGGGGGAAGAAGCGGGGGAGCAGGGGTGGTCCAGACAGGGCTCCTTGGCAGGAAGGAGCAGAACTTCGCTGATCGCTGTGTCGTTCTGGTTTCTCTGGAAGCTCAGGCTCACTGGATAGCCAGGCAGGGCTAACAGCTCAGAACTGCTCCCAACACCTCAGTCCTAGTTTTCTCATATTAAAAATAAAGGCATTAGAATTCCTGAATGGTTCTCAACCCTGAAGACACATGAGCCTCATGAGGGGGCTTTAAAAACGCCAGTGCTTGAGCCCACCCCTGCCCATGCCCCGTACTCTGGAGGTGCTATTTCATTAG
Organism: Carollia perspicillata; assembly: GCA_004027735.1. NCBI lineage: Eukaryota > Metazoa > Chordata > Mammalia > Chiroptera > Phyllostomidae > Carollia > Carollia perspicillata. Next base: position 9,051 of record PVKM010053270.1, on the reverse strand, counting down.
TCAGACCCAGCCATCAGTGCTTTTTAAAACTCCGCAGGCGAAATAAGGAATAGGAACAAAATAAAAATAAATAAACAAAACTCCTCGGGAGCTTCTCATATGTTGCCAGGCTTGTGAACCTCTGGGATAAGTGAGAGCTAAGATCCTGCCTCTGACACTCCATGATCCGGAGAAATAATAGGGAACTGGTTTTTGACTTTGTTTCTCTGGACAGAACCCAATTCAAGCACTCCCATTAAACATGACCACCAGTTGTTTTGTTTTTTGTTTTTTTAAACTATGTATGTATGTATGTACGTATGTATGTATGTATTTATGTATTTATAGAGAGAGGGGAAGGGAGGGGGAGAGAGAGGGTGAGAAACACCAACGTGAGAGAGAAACATCAATAGACTGTCTCTAGCAGGTACCCTGATCAGGACCCAACCCTCATGCGCGGTGATTGGGAATCGAACCTGAGTCCTTTTGCTTTGCAGGATGACACCCAACCAGCTGAGTCACACCAGTCAGAGAAAAATGACCCCAAGTTTTTAAAAAAGACTAAGGGTTTTTAATTAAGTCTCTGGCCCCCTGGCAAAAGGAAGTTGAGGGAAAGACAGCCATGATGACAAGGTTAATGCATAAATTTTCAAGTAGAAATTGCCCCAAAGGCTCACAGCCACAGTGGCAGCTGAAAAGATAAAATTAAGTTGCTTCATATGCTCAGAAGCCAGTGGTCTCAGCCCCAGGGCACAGCCGTGTTGTCCTAATGATTATGCAATTACCCAGCTGCCCTCCTTAGCTGTGCAAGGCCTTGGGTAATCAGCTGGCAATCTCAGCCTGACCTCTTGGAAGGATACAAATGCCAATTAAACTAGAGGTCACCTGGGCCTGACAAGTATGATGGCCAGGCTAAGCTGCAAGGAGCAGTAAGTAAACAGGAGATGTCTAACAGCCTAAGTCAACTGGTTGCACGCTGGAGTGTGGCCGAAAGGTCCATGAAGATTGGGCAACCATTGATTGCAGGATCAAAGTTCCAGGTCAGAGATATGTCTAATCCCTCATGTTAGATAGTCCCAATGCAGCAGTCTTTTACCTACAGAACATTTGTTATTCTTTTCCTACCTTTTATTGCTCTCCTCTGGACTTCCCGTGTGTACTGTGGATGCTGAGTGCAGTGAGCAGCAACTGATGGTTTTGAAGAGACCACCACCTCAGGTACGCCATGAGGAGACCTCTGGCAGCTCGAGAACCAGAGGGGAAGTTCCTCAACCTGAGTGGCACACCGGATTTGGCTGATTTGGAGGGAGTGGGGCATCAATGTATGTTTCAAGTTCTCCAGGTGATTTTAATGTGAAGCCAAGGATGACAAGAAAAGCTAGGACAGATTGAGAGGGAGCCATGGTAAGGATCCCTGGGGACTTACAGAAGAGGCTATGGAAGGAGAGGACCAAGACGTGGAGATCTGGCAAGTTTCTAGAAGTCACCTGCTGATGCTTTTTAAAGCTAATGCCATGACTGAGTCTCACTCATCCTTTCACTCCCCATTTACCAACAGCGGCTGGGTTCCAGGGATATAATGATGAAAAAAGCCCATCCCCTGCCCTCAGGGAGCACAGAGTCTAGTAGGGGAGACAGGCCTGTAATGAAATTGTGCAACAGAAGTTGGTCACAAACTGTACATGTATTCAATTGGCAGGGCTCAAAGGACACTGCAGTCTATGGGTAAAGGGCAGGCTCAGCCTACTGTCAGGCATGCTGGGAAAAGGTAGAAGCTAAAATATTCAATGAGAACTTGGAAGGTGGGCCTTGGAGAGGGAAGAGGCAGGAATTTCCTGTCCTTTCTGGGCTTACTCTCTGGAGCCTGTATCCCAAAAAGCCTGGAAAGAAGATACATTTAGGTCTACTCTATTGGACAACTCCAGGGGGCTGCACTTATGTTGTATTTTATGGAAACACTGCGTGCTAGAGTTTTGCACTGAGGGAAGCTGGCTTTGGCCAGGGAGGCCCATGAGAGGTAGGTAGGGAGGTGCCTCTACCATTTCTGAAGGAAGTCCTTGTAAGGAGACCTGGGGTCTGGACTTGTGGGCTCTAAGAGCTGCCGTGTCCAGAAGCCAGGCAGAGGGTGCTGTGTTCTATTTTTCTTCCTATTTCCCCAGAGCCATTAGTCAGGTAGAATTAAGGATAGGTTTGTGGCCACCCTTTTGGCTAGTGTAGTACCCAGCTACCAGGCGTTCCACAGGGCCAGCATAGCTATGGCATCCCCTAATTGCAGAGGGAGTCATGCAGCATGGGCAGTGACCAGAGTGAGACCTCACTTGAATATTACTAGATGAAAGGAAACCCAGAAAGGGAACTTGAGGTCCTGCCACCATCCTGGTGGGGATGTACAGCCAGTGGGCTTTGGCTTTAGCTGTTAACTTCATTGCATTTGTACCCACAACTTCATGATGCCTGTGGACTGCGGAATTGGGCTGGGTGTGTTCAAGTATATTTAAGTACTGCATGAGAAAATAGAGGATTATGTGTGGGCAAGGGGAAGCCCAGAGGAGAGTGGTCTCCCGGGCAAAGCAGGACCATCAGGGAAGGACACTCAGAAACACCCTCTGAATCAAGTTCCAAAAGGTAAGTGAACAAATGGACAGAGAAAGCAATTCAAACAGGGAGCAACATGTGCACAGCTATGTGGGGCAAGTCAGATAGGGGACAGCATGCACACAGGTAGAAGAGTCTTATGTGATCCAAGATCTATCTGTGGCTGGGACCTGGATCCAAGCGTTAGGGAGGCAGGTGGGCCCGTATTGGGATACAAACTAAGTGCACACCAGTTTAGAAGTATGGACCTCGTCTTGTTGCATATGAGGACCTCCAAAGAATCCTAGTCAGGATCATGACATACTTTGATGCGCGGAAAGATCTGTCCAGCAAACACGGTACTGTTGCCAGGTAGGGAGAAGACTTAGAGGAGATCAAGAAACATTATTTGCCCCATGCTGCTTTTGAGGCAAGGAGAAGAGAAGTGGGTTTCTCTTGAACTACTCACCACCCACTGCTTCTCCACAGCTGACAGAGGAGTTGGCCACGGTCTCTATTGCATTCTCCACTGTTCGCTACCATAAAACAAAGGATATCTTTTCATTTCCAGGCCATGCAAAAACCTTGCTTTCCTTCCCTCCGATTCAACTTATAAACACCTACCTCTGCCATCAAGGATAGAACAAAAGCAGCTAAGCTTTGAACTTCATGGGTCTGCTTCCCACATGGGAAGTGAGGGCACGCTGAGTGAGTTCCTCATCCACCTCCCACTAGCTCTCTTGGCCTTCCCTTTGATGGTCAAGCCCATCTTTCTGGACCCCCCAGAGTGATTCCCATTGCTGTTCAGGTCAGCCTCTTGGCCTCCTTCCTCCCAAGAAAGCAGCACAAAGCCCATGAGCTTGCTGAATCCACAACTATTTCCATACTTTATTTGCTCAGATCAGGGGAAAAAAACCCAACCAAACAAAACTCTTCAACTGTGAGAAGACGGAGACATGCAGACACCAGCCCTGGTAAAGCAAATATCAGAAAGAAGCATTATTTATTAAACTGGCTTGATTAGTGAGTGCCAGATAGCTATTAGAACAAAAAGCATGTTTTTGGGCAACTGTGTCTATTGATGTCATGGTGAACCTCCACAAGAGCCCAAATAATGTTTGTTATATTTACCAATTCTAGCCAAATGTTTGGATAAACAAAGATGTTGTGTGAAGTTCCCTGTCACTTCAACACAGATTGACATAGCATGGAACACTACTCGATTGTGTGACATTTTGTGGCTGCGCAGCTTCCATGGCCAAAGAAAGGGTAAGGAGAGGGTGTCCTGGGTCTAAGGAAGGATCCACATAAGAATGTTTGTTTAATGGGCTGCCCCTCTCACTGCCAGCCCTGTGTCCACATACCAGGTCCTCCCCAAGCCCCTGGTGCACCGTACATTAGGTAAGCAAATCCTTGAGTGGCTGCTGGAATTGTCCACTTGTAACCAGTGTTTTCATTTAAATAGGCCTCCATACCCATTGAAAGTGAGTCTTTGGATCCTTGAAATATGATTGAATTCTGTTTCCTCGCTTTTGACTATCAGCCCTGGGCTTGTACGAGCCCTGGAGCTCCCCTGTAATTACACCCCAGCATACACACAGGTGCCAGTGAGCTGTCCCCACTGGGTAAGTTCTGGGTTTTGACATGAAAGCTTAGGCAAAAATAGAAGATGAGTCGGTTGTTACAACCAGAGGGCAGTTATTTGGCCCTCCCTAGAATCCCACCTCGCTCAGATACCCAACTACGACAAGGCCCGGGAGTAGCCAACCCTTTTTACCAGACAGGCTACCTAGACGAATGAGCCACACTGAGGTAGACTCACTATTTGAAAGGCAGCTGCAGGCAGACATGGCATAAACGTGTCCTCTTGCTGAGAGATTCCCCACTCACCTGTTTGAAGCTTTATGTATAGTTGCCCACATGGAGGTGGACTTACCACCTAGCAGTCACCTTTTATCTCCCCCCAAATCAATTTCCTTTTGAAACTAGAGGATAATTGCTATTCAGAGGATTTGGGATGGAGTTGATGAATTAGGACCAAACTCAAACTAGTTTAAGCAAAGAAAAGATTACATTGGATGGATACTAGGGGCATTTCTAGGGTTCGAGGAAGAATCAAGGAATCCAATCTTACTAAAGGCTGGGATGCAGCTGGGCCTCACACACAATTAAAACCAGAAGCTCCATCTCTGCCAGTCTCTGCTTCTCCCCACGGAAGATCAGGTTCCTATTCCTCTCTGAAATCCAGGTTTCTCCTCGTGGTAGAAAACCCAGCCACCAACAGCTCCGACTATTTTATCTCGCAGCTTTATCCACTGGAAAGAGGACCTCCATGCCCCTTCCTTTTAATCTGCCATGCCTAAATGTTCAGGAGTTCATCGGTCCTCTATGTAATATAGCTGCTTCTACTGCAGCTCCTTGATGGGGTGCGGGGGGAACACAGCGTGGCACGGCCAGGCCCAGGAAGGGAATTTCTGCAATTGATCAGAATAAGCGTGGGTTATCACCTCATCTTGTTCCTGAGTTCTTGCCAATCCCGGCCACATCTGGTCAAACAAGAATTTCCCTGTTGTATCCCAGCTATGTCAGAAGACAGAGGCTGCAGTCTGTTTTAGATAAGCCACTTGTTACTATGCCAGTTATCAGCTTGTAGTACAGAGGATCTCTGTTCTATCACTATCTAACAGAGAAAAAAATTGAGCTACTCAGTCTGAAGAGTCCTGTGTCTTAAACAAACACCTCGTTCTCTGTTCTGGATGAGGCCAATCCTTGACAAAATGCAGTATGATGGAGAGGTTAAGCTCAGAGCTTCTGGAGTTCATTAAGAACTGAGTTAAACATCTGCTCCCGTGTTCATACCTGTGTGACTGATGGTCTGAAGTAATGCATGAGGAGCACCTAGCATGGTGCTTGGCACACACAAGGCTTTTCATGACACTGGATAGATTCAGTCTTCTGCAATGTCCTTTTCTGATGTCTTCTCCTGCTGCTACTTTTGGGACATCCAGGGTTTGGGAGCTCTGGCCTTGCTCTCCAACTGTTCCCCCTCTATATGATTTTCTTGAGGGATCTTTATGAAATATACACCCTCCCACTCCAATTTAAAATCTTTCCCAGCTCATTAATCTAATTGAGATAAGTTGAACTCCATCATGGGCCCCAAGGCCACTCTTAGTTTGGACCATGCCTGCCTCTCTCCCCTCGCCTTATCTACGCTGAGCTTTCGCCATGCTAAGTCACTTGGTATCGCCCAGCTCTGCCATGTCCTCACACTATACAATGCATGTCTGCACAGCTGTCTGCTCTTCCTGCCATGCCTTTCCCAGGCTACCTTCAACTACTCTAGCCAAGTAGTTCTCAAGACCTGTGTGGTCAGGAGATTCCTGGAAACTTTTGCTGACCTCAGCCCCCATTATGAATTAGGTATGTTTCACCAGACTCCACATATGCCCTCGTGTGCCTCTATCGCTATACTTACTTCTTTGTCGTAGCTATTAAATTCTGAGTTTCTTGAGGGCAACATGGCACCTCCAACACCAAGTACAGAGCCTGGCGTAAAAAAGATGTTTACTAAGTTTGATGTGTGAAACATCGATGACATGACTGTGAAACCACGTGCACTGCAAAGGATGAAGACGAGACGTGCAGTCCTTTTCCCCGTGTGGCTAAGTCAGGCAGCCGGGCATACAACCCGGGACCTTGGCCACAACCTCCAATTGGCACTTCTAGCTGTTCCGCAGGAAAGCGAACCCAGCACTGTGTATAAAGTATTGGACTTTAAAGCTGGAAACCTACCTGCAAACTTCCTACTTTTTGTGATCTTGGTCAAAATGTTTAACTTTGTTTTCCTTGCTTATAAACATGGTTTATAATATGTGGCTATAGAGAATAAATGAGACTATGCCTACAAAATTTAAAAGTATCATTGTAATTCTTTCTGTGTGGAATTGTCATGGTTTCTGTTAGAAGATGGAAAACAGCCCAATCTCTAAGCCAAAGCTAGTTCTTGTTTCTAAATATAAAATCATTGTCTGTCACAAGATAGTGTCATCATTTGTGTTGTTTTTGTTTTTTTGGTTCTCACCTGAGGATACATTTATTGATTTTAGAGAGAGAAGAAGGCAGGAAGGGGGAAAAAGAGAGAGAGAGAGACCCAACCAGGGATCGAACCCGCAACCTAGGTATGTGCCCTGACCAGGAATTGTACCTGCAACCTTTTTGGTATAGGGGACAATGCTCCAATCAGCTGAACCACCCAGCTAGAGCCATTTGTGTTTTCTCTTACGGGGCATTTCATCTCAAGGGGAGACCTGGGTATACATTTTACACTCCTCATGATGTTTAGACTTTACAGAATTCACTGGAGCCTGACTAGAGGACCAGGTCACAAAACAAACTGCCTGTAATGAGCTCTTCCCGGCACAGCCAGTAAAAACCAGCCCTCAGATAAGATCTCACCTGTCCTTATTACACAGATTTCTATGCCTTCACAGGTCAGCCTCTAGTGAGATGAATAAGAAAAAGGAAAAGTTGAAACTAGCTGTGGGAATAACGGTTGCATTATTTATCTGTAAGGATTTTGTATTGGGTTTTAACAATACATATATTAAACATTGCTAAGCTTCTTCCCGCTTATAATTATTAACAAGCAACAGAGGGAGTTATGGTAATCATCGTCTGGGAATATCACTTAGATAATGCACAGCTCTAAGAATATAAATTAATTCCTAAGTTCAGGTGATGTTGAGCAGACGTGTTAAAGTGTGCAGTCTGTAAAATAATTAGTAAGGTAACCCACAAGAAACAAGGCCATAAGTTCATTTGAATGACCCAGCCCAGGAACAAGGCACCGCAGCCTCATTAAGACTTGCACTAAATTTCTGAACTTTGTCCTATTACTAATTGCAGTCATACCTCAGTACTGGTCAGCTTCAGAACTCGTCAAACTCTGTACTCATCACATTTGGACGAGAAAATAAATGTTTGAGCACCCAGCACTTGCTCGGGACTCTTTGCACTTGCTAGAACTTGTATGAGTCACGATGCTGCCCTGCAAGAGAAAATGCTTCACTGTTCGTCACTAGGTACTTGTCACAAGTTCCGGAACAAATTAACAATGAGTACCAAGGTACCACTGCAATGTGCAGTTTGTGGTTAGCATTCTTTAGGTAACCAACATAGGAGACCCAGAATATAAACCTGAGGCAGAGTGAAGTCAGAAAGCCTTCATTTATTGCACTAACACTTAGGAAATATTCACTGAATACATGGCATAGAGACAGGTCCCTTCAGGTAAGTTCCTGGCCCTAAGGGTGAGGTAGTCGTGTTAACCAATGTGATAAAGGCGGCTCAAGTATGCACAGAGGCCTAGGAGGGCCCAGGGAAAGGGGTGGCGAATTCCTCCTGCGAACATTGGAAAGGGTATCTTTGAGGACGTGGCTTTTAAGCTAAGTCTTAAGAGCTCCTCTGGCTGAGAAGTGACGAAAGGTCATTCCAGGTGATGGAGAAAAGCAAGCACTGTTGAATCTCTGCTCACTAGGAGCCAAAGTGGGCCCCTTAGGGTGTGGGCCAGGAGTAAGGAGAGCCAGAGAGAAATGTCAGCCAAGCCCTTCAGGGAGGTGGGAGGTTATCGCCGACAAAGGCCCGGTCAGTTGGCAACAGTCACAGGGTCAGAAGCTGGTAGATCAGGACAAGAGAGGAGACCTAGAAGAGACAGAGGCTCCTGTTTATTGGGGGCCACCACGAGATGCACTGGTCTGGTGTAAAAGTGAGAGACCGGAACAGGTACGTTTCCAGGCACAGAGGTGGGTATTTGTGGGAACAGTATTCGACAGGACAGGAGAACACCATCTTGGGGAAGTAAACAGGCAGGAGGACCACCCAAAAAGTAGGGCAGAAGCCAATTGCAGAGGGGCTTTCCGGTTAGCTAAGGAATTTGGTCTTCCCACTGTAGTCAGTGGGGAACCATTATGGTATTTTTAAGCTGGGGAGTAACACAGAATTACGTTTTAGAAGGATCATTCTGGTAACATGATGCAAGACAAACCAGAGTAGCCTTTCTTAAAGGGTAGTAAACACCCTCCACCTGCCCCTCAGAACACCCTGGATGCTTGCTTACAATCGGTAAGCATCATTTTAGCTGTGCCTTGGACCTACTGAATTTATAATCAATGGGGAGACCTCAGAATCTGCACTTTTATCTATATCTCCTTGGTAATTTGGGGCACAGGAGAGTCTGCAAGCAGTCACCTGGGCAAGAGCAGACAGGGCCTGTACTGCAGGGGAGACAAGCAGGGAGACATGTAAGCAAAGACACCGCCGCACAAAGCACGTGCACAGTACGTACAAATGAATGAATGGTGTATAGACAGGTTTTCAAGACTGACGGGATAGAGACAGGTCAACTTCAAAGTCTCAGGTAGAACCATTTGACATTGCCATTTTTGTGGGCCAAAACTGGATGAAGACGGGTAATTCCTACAGCTTAATTTAATGATG